>OZ012663.1:47819553-48006732 GCA_963942545.1 Oxycera nigricornis
CCGCTTTTAAGTAGTAGACCGGTTTGGCCTTCAGGTCTTTCATAATCTGCCATTCACTGTTGTTCACATATGATTTGCTCAAATTCCTAATTATCTCCCTATCTGCCTACCTAAGTTACATAAACCCGGAAAAGAAATGCGTGAAATACTAGCAGCGAAGAATGCACCCACAGTAAGGATAGCGAAATGGCTGGTTAAGGAGTGTGGAAATATGGGGAACATATACAGCAGAAAAGCGGTCAGGAACAGGGAAGAGTTTTTAGAAAGATTAGCAGAGGTGGGAGAGATCAATAGTGACGAAGTTCTAGTGTCCTTTGACGTTAAATCCCTATTTCCGAGCGTACCAGCTAAACAAGCATTAGCTTTTTTTGAGGAGTGGATTGAAAAACATTTGGCGGAGTCAACACCTGAACGAAGAAAACGGGCGAGACAATTCGCGAAACTAGCAACGACTTGCATGTCTGATCTTATTTCACATTCAGGGGTAGGTTTTTTAAACAAAAGGCAGGGGTGGCTATGGGGAACCCCCTCTCTCCGATTCTGAGTGAACTTTTTATGACGTGGATTGAGGATAAAATCGAGCAAAAAGGAATACTCCCGAGAATTTGGCTTCGGTATGTTGACGACATCTTTGCAGTAGTTGAGAGGGGAAAGCTGGACGAAACTCTGAAGGAGATTAACACGATCCATAAAAAAATTACTTTCACACATGAAGTGGAGTCGAATCAAGAGCTGGCTTTCCTGGATTTGAAGGTGATTAGAAAGGGCAGGACATTGGAGTTTGACATATACAGAAAACCCACGAACAAACAAAGGACCATCCCTTCATCATCACACCACTCATATCAACAGAAGATGGCAGCTTACAACTCGTACATACACAGAATGATTTCTGTTCCGTTAACGAACGAGAGGTTCGAAAGAGAGAAGAAATATATTTTAGACACAGCCAAAATAAATGGATACCGAGAATCCGAAATTTTATCCATCATCAAAAAGAAAACAGGTAAGTTCAAGAGGAATAAACTAACAACTCTCTTCAAACAGGAGGCGGAAAGAGAAGCAGTGTGGAGAGCTCCAATAACATACTCCAAAATATGGATGAAAGTAAGTAAGATCCTCAAATGCGAAAACATCATCGGGGCTCCAAGTAGCAGAAGTTCGCAAATAAGATCGATGTTGGCCTCGGTTACAGACAGGAAGGAAAAACACGAAAAGAGTGGTATTTATAGGATAGCTTGTTCGGAGTGTAATAGAACGTACATCGGACAAACAAAACGATCGGTGAGGACGAGATTCAACGAACACATACGAGAAGCACAACTAGGCAGATATAAGAAAACGGAAACGTTGAAATCCACAGTAGCTAGACACATCAAAAGTGAAGGACACAACATAATATGGGATGACCTCGAAGTGTTGAAGGAGGTAGCAGGGACAAGTAGATTAGACGCATATGAGTCGACGTGGATATTGAGGCAGCCGGAAAAGCTGAGGTTGAACGAGGACACGGGTAATTGCCAGTCTACCCTTTTACGGCTTATTACCTGAAACCAATCAGGTTATCCTTTTGGGAAATTATTAGGAGATATGTTTATTCGTGTGTTTGGTATTAGCTTATACGTTTCAATATATAAGTTAGGGTTTTTCTTGTACAAAAGTTAGTTTTATACACTGAAGAAGGGTGAACAATTACTCCCGAAATACGTATATATAAAATAACTCAAAATAAAAATAACGTTTTAAAGGAACAGTTAAAAGTAATCTTTTTAATCAATTATGCGAACGTTAAACAACCGGGATCTGGAAAATAATGTTTAAATTGTTTCGCAATTCAACTTACTGAGAAATCTTTGTCTCATTTTATAGCTTTTAGATTGGAGATTGGTAGATTAATTCGAACATTTTCTTCCAACGGCTTTGTCTTTCGAGCTATAAACAGTAAATCATACCTGGGTTCATTGGTAGGAGAAATGTGTGATTAAAACCTGAATCTAGTTTTGTTATGTTGAGGATTCCCTTGAGAAGAAAATCAGTGGGGTTCGCGGACAATCAAGATGTTAAAATACTCCAAATTTAAATTACTTACCTTGTATGGCAACCGAATGATTTTGCAATTTAGTTTTTTCGATTCGAAGAAGTAGAAGCTCGATTGTTGGGTCATATACGGCACGCGTATTTCTAGTTGTGGTTGCTTGAAGAAAACAAAATCGAAAGAAGCTTCCTCCATAAAAGGCTTGCGCCATACACCATCAAAGAAAATGGCATTTGCAATTACTATCACCGAAGACTCGAGAACATCTAGCAAGTAAAATAATATTTGTCTTAGTGAACATATCATTAACATTGATTGAAAATCATACCTCTAGAAATCAACTGAGGAATATGTCCTTTTGTAATATTTGAGCACCATTGGTTTATGTTATTTGCAACGTTTTGGCTATTTCGAAACTCTAAACGTTCTATAGACACTCCATAATGTGCTTCGGCAATTGCTGCAAAACGTTGACGAGGCTCAATAAAATTGTCCACATAAACTTTAGTGCCAACATGCAGTTCGTAATTGTCGTTATGTTCCTGTTATGAAATGTATACAAATTGATACAATTTATTACTACGATTATTTAGTGTTTTTTTTTCTAATAAAAATCAAATCCACTATCGCTAATTTATTGTTCTAGTTTCAAGAAAAATTAGTTAAAATCCAAACCATCAAGTAACAACGCTATTGTATGGTGAAGGGACAATGATTTTACTTAGCATTAGAAATAGTTCAAACATACAATTAATGACCCAAGGGTCTTTTTATATAATTCTCGCGCCAACGTTGGTGTGTGAATGTGTGGTAGAACAGAGGCAAGTTCCTTTTTCGTAGTGGACTCAGCTCCAGCACCTTCCGATAGCAGTGCTAACACAAATTTCACTGAAAGTGGTGAGACAACCACATTCGAATGTTCTGCCAGAATCAATTCCTGAAAATAATGAAGATTTTATTAGTCTTAATCGTAAAAAAAATAAATACAAAGTTCAGTATGTACGCATTTGCTGTAATAAAGCCACAGTTCCTGATATTAGTCAACGCTATCAAAGCTACTTGATTTTTTAAAAATCTGTTAGAAAATGTTTTGGGAAATGTCTTTACTTAATCACTCTTATTTAAAACACAATAATCCTTGTTATAACTTTTATTCCTTTATTTTTATTGTTTTATGTAAAGCACATAAACTACTTTCTTCCTAGAGATCTAAACACGAAGTAAGGAGGCAAGCTAAAAATACATTTCCTACAACGCACTGCGTAACATCTGTTCAAACAAATGCTCTTGTAGCCAGATTCTTTCTTAGAAAAAGGGAAAGAAAGATTCAGGTTTTGCATCTAATATTTCATTGCCTGTTGCAGATGCATGGTAATTACAGTGGCATGTAAAATTATTCCAACAAAATCAAAATAGCTTTTGCATACATACAACAATTTTAGAAAAGTAATCGTTGATGAATGAATATAATATATATGGTTTTGTAAATGCGAAACAACACTTTTTGCGGTTGAAAAAATTGAAAAAGTATTGGAAAACTACATATGGTTGAGCCTGAACTGATTTGGTTGATAAAAAAAATAATTGCTATTGTCAAGTTATTGAAAATTTTGATAAATTGAAGCTATAGTTAATATCAATATAAGACATACATACAAAGACAGGTAATTGACTATCAAGAGCAGATTATGTACGAGCCACTCTTAATCAAAAACTGAACTGAAATTGATATGAAAACTTTCCATAGCAATTTAAGCTGAATAGATTTTCATGAGTTTAAAAATTATTGATTGTAAGCCGTTAAATGAGCGAACCGTCAATGCCCGGGCCGTCGTTCATAATATTTTGCACGACAATTTGAATAGATTTTACTAAAACTGCTATCTCTCAACTATAAAGAGATTATCTCCATGACATTATCTTTAATTATCTCAAAATGGAAAAAATGCATTTCGATTTCATCTTAATAAGTAGATAGATATCTAATGGAATATTATGGTCGGTGATTTTTCAAGTGGACAAATTAAATAGCATTTGACAACACTCTACTTTCAACATCTTCTGCTGAAAATATCTAACAAATCTACCGGCTTATAAAATCACTGAAGCTTGTACTACTCGTATTTTATATCTATTGTATTTCAATAAAATTCATTTACAGAAACAATGTACTTCTCTAAATAAGTTAAGCCTTATTTCAGTCAAATAAATGAAATGTTGAAATTCACAATGCAAAATGCACTCGAGTTTTGCATAAGGAGTTATGAGAAAGGTGCTCGCTGAGTTTAAAAGCAAAAAAAGACCCTGCAGGTGATCCGCGTTAGAGGCAATCTTGGTTTTCTGACGGAAACCGTTGATCTTACAATAAAATTATGTACCTATATATAGGACGAAAAAAATTATCAATTTGACTGAACTTTAGGTTCACGTATCATTTAGCACAATAAACAGGGTAATGTAATTTCATATTTTCGAGATGAATTTGAAAAACGGTGCAGTAATACAGATTTTTTTTATTTATTGAATAAGGTATTTATTTAAATAAGGTTTTTTGGTTGGGCCTTGAAAATGGCACCGTCAAAATGTTGACCTTCACGGGCTTCACGGCTTCTCGTAAAGAGATATGTTGACCGGAGAACATCTCTTTCAAAATTGCGGGAGAACGATAGGCAAGCCTTCTAATTTGGGATGCCAAAACATCCTCAGAATGTCACAGTATCGGTCAGAAGTCACAGTTACAGTAAAACCATTCTGTTCAAAAGCATCTTCACGACGCCTGCAGAGAACAAATCACACCAAACGGTAACTTTTGGCTGTAAAGGGGCCGTTGGTGGTGTTCTCGGGGGGTTTCTGTCGTAAAATCACGAAAATCCTTGAGGAATTATAATCTTGCTAGGGTGTTATTTGAGTTCCAAGTGTAACATTTGCCTCACCGTTCGAGCCCATATCATGTTTTCGAGCAGCATGCGTTGGAAACCGCTCCTTTGACGCTCTGTTTTCAGTTGTCCTCTCGGATTTGGGAAGACCAACAGGCTTTATAAGATTTGTTGATACTTTTGTCCTTAGATTTCGAATCTATTTCAAAATCATTTACTGATCAGAAACATTTTCGTTTGAAATTAACTAATACTGCGTCACAGTCAAAAAGTAGGTGTTTTTGAAAAAAGTTTTCGCGAAGTCAAAATCAGCATTTTCGTTTGAAATTAACTAATACTGCGTCACAGTCAAAAAGTAGGTGTTTTTGAAAAAAGTTTTCGCGAAGTCAAAATCAGCATGTTGATTAATAAAAACCTTTTCGCTCAAACTACCTAACGAAAGCAATAGATGGCAATACAATGCACTGACGGAGCTGTTAGACAATCTAGGATGATACTCACACTTCTCGGGTTGCGAGCCGAGAAACTCAAAATAAGTTTGATCAAGATTACTTACACTGCCGCAGTTCATTTTGACGGAAAAGACGTCCGGCGCCGCAAGTTCGCTTTTCGCTACCAGGCTATGTGGGACCATTATATCCATTATCATTATGCCCAACTTTATATTAGTTAAATTTTCTAATAATACATAATAATCATCTTTGAAATGGTAATATGTTCTCACTGAAGATGTGTTGTCCAAACTTTACAGGAACTTCTCAAATATTGGGAAGTTATATTTGAGAAGTTCTTGTAATTGGTCCGAAAATATTTTTTTTTGCGTTTTAATGTTTTTGCTCTAAAAGTGTTGTTGAAAAGATGTGTGTATTTGTGTTTTTATGTACGTACGCAAGTTTGCCTTTATTTTTTTCTTAAAGTAATACGAAGGAAAATTCGTTTCAACTTTATTGTGATGTCAATCGAAGCGCATTTCCAATAAACGAACTGACTATATTTTAATTAATTACGATTCTGCATTTTTTGTTTTAACACATCTAAGGTTATTTCAATCACGCACAATATCTGATGAACGAAATGGCTGTATAGTATAGTGATGATATCAATCGATCAATTTTAGTACGATTTCATTACGTTTCTTATAAATTATGGGCAGCTGTGTTTTAATTTGTTAAAAAAATTAAAAATTGGATTTTTGTTCAAAAAAATGTGTTGATCTGATTTGCAGTTCTTACAAAAGTAAGTCACTCAACTTACGAATCATATAATGAATTCTTATCAATATTATTACTTAGAGTATTATTACGTTCGTTATTGTTTTTCATATTTATGTGGATATTACTGAGAAATTGTTCATTTGAACTCAAACGTTGCATTTCGCTGCTTGTTTTGTTTGAAATTTAATGACGATTATAATCATAGCTAAACGGATTTAAACTGGCTTTGGAGGGCCAAAAACACTCTTAAGTTTGTAGAAATCCTGAAAGAGTGATTTTTTTGAGAGTTTTCTTGGTTTCTAAATCTTTCAAAGTGAAGATTATCACAGCACTCCGGTAACCCAATTTCTAGGTTTGGTTTTTATGACATTCATAATCAAAAATCCACGTTCTACAACAACATAGCATACATGATAAAACGAAAGTTTCTAATTCAACAAAAAAATGCCAGTATTTTGAACTATAAACCAAAATTCTGCAGCATTTAAAGGTATTGTATTATTACGAAATTCATTTTTCCAGCTACGGTTAATTAACTTATTTCATTAAGTCTTAAGAATATTTATATTTCAATCTGGTAATTCTAACAATAGAAGGTCTTAAAAAACTAGCCTTAAAAGGCTCAGACTAAAATGATGTTGCTCTTTTCGGTTGTGTTTGCTGCAATAATTGAATTGACATGACACGCAATAGAAATTGCTAATTTTGAATCTGCTGTTTTTATGTCCTTAGGTTAGATTATGAGGGTGCTAAGCCAAACGGTTTCCACTTCACCGAGACCGTTGTTGGTCCATTGTGCCCTGTCGACTAATTTATTTTGTGAACGATCTTAATCTCTTAACGAAATCTAGGAGTTGTTCCATTCTAATAGTACATAGCTTAATCAGCTCGGCGGAGAAGAATGCATCTAATACCTACGACACACTTGGAATGATAATGAGCTCAGAGCTCATTATCAACTTGGATCGAATGAGATAGTAACACACTACGTGTCGCTCATTGTAACTGACAATTGGATTTGTCAGTAAAGCTTCTATAGGGTGAAAAGCAATTGCAAATTGATTCACTTCCGTGCCGCAAACACCGGATACACACTTATATTGCCTATTAACCGCATTTCTATGATAATTTCTTTCAAATTGTTCGCACTTCGCTGCCATATGTCGAATTGACAAGTAAATTTGATCCTAGTTCACTAGCTCTGCCCATAGATGGTTCTTGCAACAGTAAGTTTTTTCCTTGATTAAACTTCCAATGACATAGCTTTTACTTACTTACCGCGAGATCATTATCAGCTGTGTGAGTTTTTTTTTTCTTTTTTCTAATAGAGTTTTCATTTTTATAACTTTCTGGATTTTCTCCGAAAATGTTTCCCTGTTTATAGGGAATATGAAAGCTTTGTATTTTCCGTACTGATTACAAACTGCAAGTACTCCACACTGTGCAAGAGTTTCACTAATATTTACAATGGGCGTTATCTATTTACGAACATTTTTGATCTATATAGGGCATTTTTTAGAGGCACAGAATTAGAATAGAGACATCTGTCATTGTAGCTGTCAAATTTTGCTGTTATTTCAACATTATGCTTAATTTACTTTGACAAACTTCCGTGCAAAACTTACACCGAAACAACATTTCAGAATAGTAGAAATTTATTTACGAAAATCGCGTTTTGTGCGCGAAACTTGTAGAGCACTTCGTGTAATTTATGGTGCTCATAGTCCATCTGAGCATATGCAATACGATGAAAAGAGATATGATACTCTATTGGATAATGTTCATCCAACACGAGCTCGTATAGTGCGTACCGAAGCAGCTTTCTAAGCTGTAGGGTGGTGTGAGGATCCGAACTTATCGATTCGACGCCTTTCTCAACAACTTGGTTTCTGTCCGTCCACTACATGAAAATTTTTGAGGAAACATCTTGATGAAATCATGTTTAGCGATGAAGCTCAGTTTGGCCTAATGGGTTCGTAAATAAGTGAAATTGTGTTTTTGGTATGAGGTTAATCCTCAAGAGAGTTTGAAAGCCATTTAATTCGGAAAAAGTTACTGTATGTTTTGCATGCCGGTGGCATAATTGGTCCTTTCTTTTCCAAATTTGAAGAAACCAACGTTAACGTTAATAGTGATTGCTAACGACAAATGATTAGTAATTGTTTGATTCCCAATATTGATGGCAATCGGCTGAGATTCAAATGGTTCCCACAGGAGGGCGCGACATGCCATACAGCGTTTGAAACTATTACTTTAGTGGGCCAATCCTTTGGTGAACGAATCATCTTAAGAAATGAACCTGTGAACTGGCCGCCTAGATCACGTGATTTGACTCCATTGGATTATTTTTGTGTCTTTGGGGTACGTCAAGTCATTTGTCTATACCGATACACCGGCAATCATTGATGACTCGGAAGCCAATATTCGACAGGTATTTGGCGAAATAAAGCCGGCTTTCCTGGAAAAGTGATACAAAATCAAACCAACAAGATGGCCTTCCTAAGACGCAGTCGCGGTGGTCATATGCCAAAAATATTTTTAATCACTAAATGCCATGGAATTTGCAAGCTAATAAATCCAAAAAATTGGCCATATCAATAATTTATCTGTGTTTTCATATGTTTGAAAAGTTCTATACCTCTAGAAAAACACGCTATACATATTGGCTTAGAATGGAAACTAATAAGTTGAGAATTGAGAGCTTTCTTGTGAGTCCTCCCTTTTACATGATTTTCAGCAGGTGCACGACCATCACAACTGAGAGAAGTATTGGTGTGCTTAAGACTCCAAACATGCGATATTGTAAGCATTACGTCATGATATTGTGGAGCTAGGCAGTTCGACCTATGTATGATTGGCGAGCTCCAAAAACTTGTTTCTTCGCGCGTGCATATTTTTGTTATATCAATCTTTTGTTTAGAAATTCTTCCGTTTACGGTAATTTGAATTTGCGATATCTGTCTCGGTACGCGTGCTAGATAGCATTATAGAGTAAAATAGAATGTATAACCTCAAATAACGATTTCCTCTTCTTTGGTTTTTAACTGTCTGGATTTCTCGATATTTTGCAATCGGCCATAATGGTGCCTTAATTCCAGTTAATGGAATTCGGGGTCAAACTAGAGAAACAACCTACGAAGTGTCACACTGAGGTGGTCTGCCAGCAGTCTGAGCACCTTCTAGTTTTAGAGAGACCAAATCCACGCACGCCTTGCTTTGTCCCCGGTACTGAACGCTCTTGAGGTCAATGAGGCAAAAGTCTCGTTGACACCGAACTTCGTCATAGCTTTCGTCTTCTTATTTTCTTGAATAAAGCAAAAAATATTCAAAAAGCAGTTTCACAACGAGCCTAGGAAAAAGACGCCAACATTTGGCCCAGCTTGTATGATTATATACAAAAATTAAATACATATTTTAATATTTGCATGCTTTACTTTTAAGCAGTGCTGCCTCATCGAATAACAATTTTCATATTATATGGTCAATATTTCAGAGCAGTTTGCATACTCAAATCTTACGTTGGTATTTTTTAATTCAAGTTATTATATTGGTATTGTTGAAAAGTGTAAGTTTATTGATATTTTGCAAACATGTCGCCATGTGTATGGCAAACTAGCGAATGTGCAACACTCAGTTTTGTACGAGAGATTAAAAACATGATTGTACCTTGCTGCGATTGAATGAAATCTAATAACTATTTGAAGTTTTTTTCACCATTGTAGACTCCATTCACGAAATGATGTACACTTACAGATTGCATACTTGAAAAATCAAATTTTTCAGATTTGCTAATTGACCATACACCCGACGATGTACTGCACACTAGCATGCATATAAGCATTCATTACATTTTTTTGTTCTTCTTTTTAGCATGTCTTGCTGCTAACATTTGCATAACAATCTTAAAATCAAAAATTACCATAGCAGTCCGTGAACTTGATGTCATGCCATCTATTCATTTGTGTTGAAGCACATGATCACTACCAAGATTTCGAGGTCTCAACTACAGGTTTGATGTGAACGACAATAATAGTAAAGAACCGGCTTCACTTTGGCTTCGTACAAAATCTTGTTTTGCTAAGCAGCCATGCAGTTGCCAAAAACTACACGAATGGTGGCGCAATGAATTTCCTCAAATGTTGGAAATGTTTTTTTCCACGTTTAAAATGACTTGTTGGAATGTACCGCCAACGGAAAAAAACACCAAAACCCATCAGAAGCAGACAACTTTTCAAACAATTTATAGTAAAGAGTGTCAACGTTTGACCTCAGATCTAGACTCAGGGAAAACCAAAGAGGCTTAACGACACTTCTGAGATGAATCATTGGCGTTGAATACATAGTGCGAAAACTTGAATCTGTACAATACTCAATACTGGCTTTATCGCAATGAATGCTCGCCCTGACCCGAACAAGCGCGAATATCATCACCATTCTGATTTTTTATCAGTAAAAATGTTTAATTTTTCAATTACTAGACAGGAAAGAAGGTCAGGGCCTAAAACTTCGGAGTGATTCAAACATACCTTCATAAGTTTCCAATCGAAACTGTCGTGGCGATCCTCTCGGAAAGGGACGAAATCATCGAGATCCCAGTATTCGGTATCGTTGATCAACGTGTTATTTCGGTTTGGAGCTGTATTCCGAGATGGTGGCTGAGTGGTTGCAAAATTTGCGCCATCGACCGGCAATTGGCACAACCCCACGAGGAGGACAACTACAGATATGATTGGAATTATCAATTAACTCAATCGTCCACCGGCCGAATAGTAGCCGGCAATTTAAAATGTTTCGGCATACCGAAATACAGCATATTGTTAAAAGGTATCCGGCTTATCACAGTATGATGGAAGGCTACTTTGATTTTCGAAATGAACACTATAAGAACAACACCTTTTTCTAAGTATGAGGTACCACTGATCCAATAAAAGTCTTAGCACGAAGTGACGAGCACTAGTAGATGAGGCAGCCTAAATAAGTAAAGCCTTAGCTTGGAGGCTGGGAAGGTATGTTCTCTTTTCTTTTTTTGTAAAGATAGTTAACACTTGAACTGGTTCCCATACCCCAAGAGTTACTGCTAAGTTTCATATCTCTTAGAGAAGAAGAAACAATCTTGAATTCACTATCGTCTCTTTTTCAGATGACTTCATAGATCCAAGATGTTCAGAGTTGATGCGCAGCACGATAGAATACTCTTAAAGCAAAGTAAGACTTCTGGAGACAATTTCAATTCTCAGCAGCTGTGAGCTTCCATGTCAAGAAAATTTACTATCAATGTGAGCTTAGGTCTGGGAAGCATTGCAGTGATTGGCTCGAAAGCCACTATTGATATAGACATTACTCAATTGTTTTTCAATAGAATAATTATGTGATTTCTGCGTACATACGCAGACCGTAATTTCGAAACGGCCTTGAATAATTGGATTTTCCATGCTAGTCAACCTTTACTAATTGTTATCTTCCATTATGTTATTCGGAAAAAATATATGTTATTTTGTATTGGAATATTACGATTTTTGAGCATGGAATTATCCGTCAGTTGAAACGAGGAAATGGTTTGGAATATTATGTCTGCAACTATATCCGTACCAGTTTAAATTTATTTTTATAATAGGCTCAGTTAAGGTCTTAGGGTAGGGCGAGGCTAGTTGAGCATAGGGGCAAGTTGGGCAATCGAAATATCTGGCAAACTATTCACTGTACGCATAGGCATCGTATGGTGGAAAGAAAGGGTCGCGGGAGGAATAATCACCGCGCGATCGCTAGTGGCGGTTCGACGAGCGAGTGAAGCGCCTGTGCGTTTTGTTTATTTTGTGACCAAAAAGTAAAAACGTCCTTTATCGCAAGTTTTCGTCTGTATTAGTCAAATGTTATCTGTTTTCAATCAGGTAAGTGGTAATCTTCCAGAAAACTATTTTACTTTTGATATGTAGAGAGGTTCTGGGTATAATTCTTACAATTTTTTTATAACCTAACTTTTGTTTTAAAATTCCGGGTTGGCGTTAGTTGACCAAAGAACAAAAAACGAGACGATCGATCTAATACAAGTATTTTGCCCGGCAATTGTACGACCATACCCAAAGGCTGGCCCTAGAAAAGCAGCTAAAACTAACAGAAGAAAGAGGGGAGCTGCAATACTAACAAACAATCCCGAAAAGAACGCTTTAGAAGAGCAGCAAAATAAAACCAAAAAAAAGTACAAGCCAAAGAAGAACATGGATAAGAAAAGAAAGAAGAGTGTCTGTAAAAAAATACTTCAGTCAAATGAGAAAACTGATGATGATGATTATTCCTGTCTGATTTGTTGCGAAGGCTATGCTGAAAGTTTACCAGGGGAAAGTTGGATCCAGTGTCAAGCTTGCAGGGATTGGGCACATACAAAATGTGTACCAGGTGCTGGTCTTACTTTCGTTTGTATCAATTGCAACAGTAACAACGACGATTAAGTTGCCAAGATCTTATTAGTATTTTCTATAAAGATATTTAAATCTTATTTTAAACAGAAAGACTGAATCTAATTCTGAAGTTAATATTAAGATACGTTAGTGTTTTGTTGCTTCTAGTTGCGGTTAGCTATTGAAAGAAAATTACTTTAAGTTTTGTTGTTCTGTCACTAAAAGACTATTATACAGATCTGGTTGTCAAACACATATTTACTTTATGTCTAGTCAACATTCAACCCTTAGTTTGGCTAGACATTCTTAGGGCTCAACTTGCCCCATACCCTTGCTCAACTTACCTCACCTATGGGGTAATGTACCCCGCGTACTTGACTTTCTGCATTTAAACAACTGTAGCTCTTAAATTCGACTTGTTACAAAAAAATTACTATGGAAACTTTTGCTAAGGGATAAATAACTAATCCATCAGGCCGCATAATAACTCATTGGGCCTTTTCATTGAGGAGCTATATCCGCTCAAGTGAAAAATTGCTCAACTAGCCCCGCCCTACCCTACTATTTTCATCGAAAAATAAATATTGATACTAAATACTAGAAATATTGCACTTTAGTCATATTCATAAAAATTCTAGCTTCATTATCTGTATGTATAACGAAAAGAATCACAATTTAATTCACGTCAATTTACCACGCGCCATTGAAAGTCGAACAGACAGCCTAATGCAAAAAAGGACATATTTCAGTTGCACCCGAAGATATCACGACAAACTTAATCACCCTTTATGTGATAATGGGAATGGATTTCTCACCAACTGTTGGAGGAAGTAGCTTTTCTTTACCTTTTTATTTTTACGCTAGCAATGCACCTGGTAGAAGAAAAACTAGTATAGCTAGCATTTAAAATTGGCACCAATTTTGTTTTGACGGTTATAACTATACAGTGCGAAAACAGGCAGTTTTTCCACAATAAAGAAAATGATTGGACCGTTTCAATTTTCATAAAACCAGATAAATTAATTATTTTTCTTTGTTAGTTTTTAAGTTCTTTATTCAAACAGCATTAAAACGAGTATAGTAAAATTAGACAAATATAAGTCTTTTATTTACTTCACATCATACTTTTGTGCCAAATAACTGGCTTTGGTTAATACTGTTTCGGCAATATTAATAAGCTTCCTACATTAAGCTTTTGAGTTTATTATTGTATTTTATATTTGCTGTAGAATAAACCTAGAACATATGCTACTCAAATGGTTAAAGAAATTTGAAATTTTGCAAAATACCGCGAGATTCTTCCTTAACGGTTAGATCATCCCTTGCTCTTAGTGATAATGTATATTTTGGCAAGTTTAATATTTCTAGGGTTTAAAAATAGAAAAATAAAAACGACAAACACTTCTTGGAATTTGAAATAACAGGAAAACTCTTTCAAGATGGAAAACCTTTAAGGAAAATTAGCAGCAATAGTTCTTAGCCACTCCGCAGTGTGTGATGTGTTTAAGCGCTTCAACTATCAAGCATTGCGTTTGTGGGGTTGTGGGTATTACTTAGCTGATGGATCAGCAAATCTTCATGTTATCTAAGAAGGCATGATAGAACAATTGAAATATTTGCAGAGTATCACAACTGAATTAGCAAAAAGTGTACGAAATCTAAATTTTGGTAGTGACTGAAATTTCAACAAAGCGGATCTCGAATGAACGTTGGGGAAGAAATGAAATAAAACGAAAGGTTCTGCAAGAAGCTTGTTGCGTTAACACCTTCTAAAGTGGTGTCGGAGATTAAAAACAAGAGATAGTACACGGAATGCCGAACGTCAAACCCAGCGCGGGGGTAGCTTTGATGAGTTTCGAACGTACCGCAAGGCTTGCCAGGTTTTCAACGGGACGAAGGCAGCAGTAGCATTGACCTGAAAGCCATTTCCGCAAGATGTCACTCTTGCATACTCAAGTGGCAGAATACCACAACTACCAGCCCAAAGTATCAAATAAAGTCGTTAAAACGAAAGAGTTTTCCGAAAGCATTCGAATTCGTGCCGCGGTAGATCATTTAGCGTTATCCAGGATGCACCACGAGGAGCGATCTACCTTATATCTCGGGGAAGCACCATGCTTTAGATAAAATTTAACAACTAAAAACAATTTTTCCGATCACTAAAAAAATATTGCGTTCAATTGCACTGGACATTTTATATTCCTATTAGACTATTAACAGCAGGTTAAAACTAGTAGATGTGTTGGAAGCAGTGGCGTAGCGTAGGTGGGGCAGGGGTGGCAGCCACTCCGGGCGGCACTTTTTTAGGGGCGGCAAATTTTGGGAAAAAAATATTAAATAGCAATATTTTGTATAATTTTCGTTGAACATAGGAAATTTTGATACTACGTTTATCTCGTTGTCTCTACTGTATAACCCAATGCTTTTATCAATGAAACAGAATTGCCAAATAAACAAACTTGCTCCCGTTTTTATGTAATTCCCAAAGTCTAATGCGCATAATAAACGAATATAGATTTTTATAAGCATTGCTAGATCCTTATGTGTACATACGCTGGCTTTTAACGATTCTAGTGGTCACACATGAAATAGTTGTACAGTTATAAAACTGCCGCAAAAGTGACAAAAAAGTGGCGAGAAATTCTTAAAAGAATGTTCGATATTATCAAGTTCCTGGCAAAAAAGAATTTAGCTTTACGTGGTCACAAAGAGGACAGTACCAGCATAAATAGAGGCAACTTTTTAGAACTGGTGCATCTACTCGCAAAGTACGATCCTGTGCTCCGAGAACATCTCGCAAGACTAAAAATGGGCCAGAAAATTTCAGTCACGTATATGTCACCCGAAATTCAAAATGAGTTCATTGTAATTTTAGGAGGTATTTCTGAAATGATTTTAAGTGAACTCATGGTGATGATGGTCTTGATATAATGGATTCTAGAGGTCAAGCATATGATAATGCTGCTGTTATGTCTGGAAAGCATTCGGGAGTGCAGCAAAGGCTCAACGACATAAATCAAAATGCCGAATTCATACCTTGCTCAAACCATTCTCTAAACCTGGTTTGCTTACATGCTGCTTCAGTTGAGACGAATTCTGTAACATTTTTCGGCACATTAGAACGTTGTTATACATTTTTTTCCAAATCCACACACCATTGGGAAGTTCTTATTGCTGCTACAGGCAAATCGTTAAAAAGGATTCAGGATACACGATGGAGCGCAAGAGCTGATGCAGTTGATATGACATGGAATCATTGTAAGATCATTTTGGCAACTCTCGAAAAACTTACTGAGGTTGACGAAAGTTTAAACACTCGGAGTTTTGCTAGTTGCGATGCAATCATTTTCCTTTTTATGTTTTTTGGGATTTTGGAAACCTGTGCTGTATGAAGTTGATGATGCTCAAACCTACTTGCAAGCAGATGGACTCGACGTGCATCTTTGTGCTCAAAAGATAAGTGCTTTGGAGATCTTATTTACGGAGAAACGAGAGGAGTTGGTAGACAATGCTTTGAGTTATGCCAAAAGTTTGTGTGAAGAACTTGGCATTATAATGCAGCCTCTCAGACGAATAACGAAGAAGAAAACGTTTGACGACGGATGTCAAGATGCAGCTTTGTCATACGAAAATGAATTGAGAAGAAAGTTATTTTCTTCGTTAGATAAGGTAATTGTAGAAATTAATGAAAGGTTTCAGCAGCTACGGAATTTGGCGAGTAAATTTGCTTTTCTTACGCCAACCAAACTACTGAACGTTGACGAGTGGGAATGCAATTTGAAGAACACATCTCATGATATTGACAAAGAAGAGTTTAAGCTCGAACGCGTGCGTCTAAGAACATTTATAGCTACCACAGGAAATAAAAATGTTTTAATTAAAGCAAGCCCACTTGAATAATTAAATTTTTATTTGAAATATAAGCTAGAAGTTACCCTGCCTAATGTAATCATATTGCTTTGAATATTCTTAACAATCGCTATAAGTAATGCCAGTTGTGAGAGAAGCTTTTCTAAATTGAAATCAATCAAAAATTATTTACGATTGACAATGAGTTCATTGAGATTGGCTAATCTGGCTATCTTGGCTATTGAGCACGAAACGAAAGACTCGATCGATATTGATGGTGCTATTAAAGATTTTGCCATGAGAAAAAATAGGAAAATCAAATTTTAGTTTAAGAGAAATACAATTTTTATTTTAATATAAGATAATTTCTATTAGAATTTATTGGAAACTTTTTCACACTTATGTTTTTTCATAGATTTTATATAAAATTTTCTAAACACAAAGCATCATAATTATTGTACTACTATTTATTGAAAGTTTTCAAATTTGTAGCTTTTTATTGTCTTCGTTCTAAAAAAATTTGATTTTTATAATAACCACTCTTTGTGAAGAATGCAAGGGGCGGCAAATTTCGCATCTGCCCCGGGCGGCAAAAACCTACGCTACGCCACTGGTTGGAAGCAATCACAAAATCATGGCATTGTAATGATATACGGTATGTCGAAGTGTTTTCCTCCTAAACATCTCATTTTTATCTGCCTCTTATATGTATACACTTTCCAATTTTCTATTTTAATTTATTAATTCTTAGAAAAATCCTCCAACCACGGGCAATCAGCAACCCTGTACACCAGCTCCAGCGTACTTGCTAGTAAGTACGTCCCGTTCAATGCTCTGGAATGTGATAGCTTTTTCTTAACCGAGGTATGCTTGGAACGAGATTGACCTCGGATTTGGCCCGCTATCGGACTGGAAGTTTGTTTGGCAGGCTTGATGCAGGAGTTGATCGATCGGTTTCATCGCGGAAGGATCGTTCTTAGCTTTTGAGTGACGCGAAGAAAGAGGGTGCCAAGGGAGTTTGAGTTCAGCGGGTGAAAAATATGTGTGTTCCGTGGTGTATCCAGAGAAACTGTTTCTTGTTGTCCGCAGCTGTGTGACACGAACTTGGAAAAGTTCCTGAACAATTGATACATTTTCTCTTTTAAACAATGAGTTACTTGCGTCTGCCTTGGTTGATAGTTCTTACAGTTAAAAAATTATTCGGGGTAACCTTCACTGAGCTTCTAAAAAATATAAACAGTTTTTTTACGATGGGTAAGTAGACTTTCGTCAATATCAACAGGTGCTCTGTCAAATCGTATGACTGGAGAAAAAATCTTGAGAATTTGCTAACGAAAAAAGAGGCTGTCATCGCGTTTATTACAAAAACTAGACTTGAATCCATTTTACGTTCGAAGAAGTTCCACATTCTAAGAAATGACAAAAGTGCGGGTTCGGCTCTCTAAATTAATACTAAGATATATCATACTCCCATATCAGCTCCCCTTCACTGGTTACTGTTAATTTTTGCTGCCCGGATGGTACTTTTAACTCCCTATTCATCTACTTAACAAATATTCCTTCGGTAATTGGCTACGACATCTTACCTGATCTTGAAATGATATACAATAATGCCCTGCAATATTACCTGGCAATTATTGCTGAAGATTTCAACTCCAGGCACTTAGGCTGGGGAGATGACACCATCAACCGAAATGGAAGAGCCCTACACGGATGGAGAGTAGTTTTTTCACTTTCAACTGTAAATGCGGGACTTCCAACCTTCCTCTCGGTAGAATCGTTTCTCGATAATCATCTGATTCCAAACCAACTGCTCTTGATGTTAGACAGGGGGCCAATTTGCCATATCCTGCCCAATATATCTTACCATGATGCTCTTGTGTTGGTCTTGGAAATCCTAAAATCAGGAAAATGTGACAGTTCATCTGGGAGGTCCTCAACCTTGAATTTCAGGAGCAGCCGGACATTAACATTCCTGCCTTTGTCAATATTTCGGTAATCGAGATCGACATATACATTGACAAGACCACTGCAGCGATCACGGATCTTCTAGACACGCATGCACCCTCTCTTAAATTGATGGGTGGAAAATACGGGGTTCTAACTGAAGAAACGATGGCCTTCTTAAGAGCTAGGAGACGGGTTCTCAATAGAATGAAAAAAATCTATCAGAGGGACAGGAATTGTCCTGAATGCCAACAGCTTAGGAATGTTATCAAGGTGCTGAATAAAACCATCAGCAGGCTCACTCTAGGGAACTCAACAAGAACTTCAGAGAAAGGCTTTCCAACATTAAGACGGAAGTCATCGTATACAGGAAAATCAATAACATCTCCGGTCAAAAGCGTGCCGAGCAGAACATTGAGTTAAACGATTTGTTCCACACCGGAATTCCCTTGGCGGGACCAAAAGACAAATTGGAAGCATGCGTTAAATTTTATAAACTAATTTACGCTGACAAAACAAAAGGGGCAGATGTATTCCTTCAATCTCAGTTTAGGGTGTCCAGGAGCTCAAAACGGGATCCACTGGATAAATGATCACTTCCTTCTTAGCAGATAACCCAGCTTACTCTCCTTATCCACCGGTCATAAGCGTCTAAGACGTCTTCATTACGGAAAAGAAGATGGCTGCGATTCTAAAACGGGAGAATGAAAACAAATCCTTCGGTCCGAACGGAATACCCAACTATATATTGAACAAGTGCGCGGAGACTTTAACACGCCCCCTAATTATCATTTGCAACAATGCCTGTCACACAGGGAACTTCCCACAAGCATGGAAAGAAGCAAGAATTATCCTGATCTTCACGGGCAAATTTAGGGGACAAATTGATAACCTTAGACCAATAACCGTTCTTTCCAACTTGGGGATTTTTTTTTAGAAAAAGTCTTTGCATTTTCGCTTTATTCAGCGTCCCGCTTATTCCGGGATCTTCAATTCGTTTCTCTATGAAGCATGCTATACCTACTTTACAAGATAATATTATCAAGAATCGCAGGGGAAAAAGGTGTACCGTAGCCAGCGTCCTTGAATTTAGAAAGGCCTTCGATTCGGTCTGACGTTCAAGCTCTTGCAATCTGACTGCCTCCGCAATTGAACAAGATAATAGATGATTTCTTAGCTCACAGGAAAGGCTTCATAGAAATCGGGAGTAAACACTCCAGTCACATAGTCATCTAGTCAAGGGTTCCCCAAGGTGCAATCCTAGGCCTTTACTTATTTAACTTTTACTTTTTTACTTTGATAAAAAAATTAAAAATTGGATTTTTGTTCAAAAAAATGTGTTGATCTGATTTGCAGTTCTTACAAAAGTAAGTCACTCAACTTACGAATCATATAATGAATTCTTATCAATATTATTACTTAGAGTATTATTACGTTCGTTATTGTTTTTCATATTTATGTGGATATTACTGAGAAATTGTTCATTTGAACTCAAACGTTGCATTTCGCTGCTTGTTTTGTTTGAAATTTAATGACGATTATAATCATAGCTAAACGGATTTAAACTGGCTTTGGAGGGCCAAAAACACTCTTAAGTTTGTAGAAATCCTGAAAGAGTGATTTTTTTGAGAGTTTTCTTGGTTTCTAAATCTTTCAAAGTGAAGATTATCACAGCACTCCGGTAACCCAATTTCTAGGTTTGGTTTTTATGACATTCATAATCAAAAATCCACGTTCTACAACAACATAGCATACATGATAAAACGAAAGTTTCTAATTCAACAAAAAAATGCCAGTATTTTGAACTATAAACCAAAATTCTGCAGCATTTAAAGGTATTGTATTATTACGAAATTCATTTTTCCAGCTACGGTTAATTAACTTATTTCATTAAGTCTTAAGAATATTTATATTTCAATCTGGTAATTCTAACAATAGAAGGTCTTAAAAAACTAGCCTTAAAAGGCTCAGACTAAAATGATGTTGCTCTTTTCGGTTGTGTTTGCTGCAATAATTGAATTGACATGACACGCAATAGAAATTGCTAATTTTGAATCTGCTGTTTTTATGTCCTTAGGTTAGATTATGAGGGTGCTAAGCCAAACGGTTTCCACTTCACCGAGACCGTTGTTGGTCCATTGTGCCCTGTCGACTAATTTATTTTGTGAACGATCTTAATCTCTTAACGAAATCTAGGAGTTGTTCCATTCTAATAGTACATAGCTTAATCAGCTCGGCGGAGAAGAATGCATCTAATACCTACGACACACTTGGAATGATAATGAGCTCAGAGCTCATTATCAACTTGGATCGAATGAGATAGTAACACACTACGTGTCGCTCATTGTAACTGACAATTGGATTTGTCAGTAAAGCTTCTATAGGGTGAAAAGCAATTGCAAATTGATTCACTTCCGTGCCGCAAACACCGGATACACACTTATATTGCCTATTAACCGCATTTCTATGATAATTTCTTTCAAATTGTTCGCACTTCGCTGCCATATGTCGAATTGACAAGTAAATTTGATCCTAGTTCACTAGCTCTGCCCATAGATGGTTCTTGCAACAGTAAGTTTTTTCCTTGATTAAACTTCCAATGACATAGCTTTTACTTACTTACCGCGAGATCATTATCAGCTGTGTGAGTTTTTTTTTTCTTTTTTCTAATAGAGTTTTCATTTTTATAACTTTCTGGATTTTCTCCGAAAATGTTTCCCTGTTTATAGGGAATATGAAAGCTTTGTATTTTCCGTACTGATTACAAACTGCAAGTACTCCACACTGTGCAAGAGTTTCACTAATATTTACAATGGGCGTTATCTATTTACGAACATTTTTGATCTATATAGGGCATTTTTTAGAGGCACAGAATTAGAATAGAGACATCTGTCATTGTAGCTGTCAAATTTTGCTGTTATTTCAACATTATGCTTAATTTACTTTGACAAACTTCCGTGCAAAACTTACACCGAAACAACATTTCAGAATAGTAGAAATTTATTTACGAAAATCGCGTTTTGTGCGCGAAACTTGTAGAGCACTTCGTGTAATTTATGGTGCTCATAGTCCATCTGAGCATATGCAATACGATGAAAAGAGATATGATACTCTATTGGATAATGTTCATCCAACACGAGCTCGTATAGTGCGTACCGAAGCAGCTTTCTAAGCTGTAGGGTGGTGTGAGGATCCGAACTTATCGATTCGACGCCTTTCTCAACAACTTGGTTTCTGTCCGTCCACTACATGAAAATTTTTGAGGAAACATCTTGATGAAATCATGTTTAGCGATGAAGCTCAGTTTGGCCTAATGGGTTCGTAAATAAGTGAAATTGTGTTTTTGGTATGAGGTTAATCCTCAAGAGAGTTTGAAAGCCATTTAATTCGGAAAAAGTTACTGTATGTTTTGCATGCCGGTGGCATAATTGGTCCTTTCTTTTCCAAATTTGAAGAAACCAACGTTAACGTTAATAGTGATTGCTAACGACAAATGATTAGTAATTGTTTGATTCCCAATATTGATGGCAATCGGCTGAGATTCAAATGGTTCCCACAGGAGGGCGCGACATGCCATACAGCGTTTGAAACTATTACTTTAGTGGGCCAATCCTTTGGTGAACGAATCATCTTAAGAAATGAACCTGTGAACTGGCCGCCTAGATCACGTGATTTGACTCCATTGGATTATTTTTGTGTCTTTGGGGTACGTCAAGTCATTTGTCTATACCGATACACCGGCAATCATTGATGACTCGGAAGCCAATATTCGACAGGTATTTGGCGAAATAAAGCCGGCTTTCCTGGAAAAGTGATACAAAATCAAACCAACAAGATGGCCTTCCTAAGACGCAGTCGCGGTGGTCATATGCCAAAAATATTTTTAATCACTAAATGCCATGGAATTTGCAAGCTAATAAATCCAAAAAATTGGCCATATCAATAATTTATCTGTGTTTTCATATGTTTGAAAAGTTCTATACCTCTAGAAAAACACGCTATACATATTGGCTTAGAATGGAAACTAATAAGTTGAGAATTGAGAGCTTTCTTGTGAGTCCTCCCTTTTACATGATTTTCAGCAGGTGCACGACCATCACAACTGAGAGAAGTATTGGTGTGCTTAAGACTCCAAACATGCGATATTGTAAGCATTACGTCATGATATTGTGGAGCTAGGCAGTTCGACCTATGTATGATTGGCGAGCTCCAAAAACTTGTTTCTTCGCGCGTGCATATTTTTGTTATATCAATCTTTTGTTTAGAAATTCTTCCGTTTACGGTAATTTGAATTTGCGATATCTGTCTCGGTACGCGTGCTAGATAGCATTATAGAGTAAAATAGAATGTATAACCTCAAATAACGATTTCCTCTTCTTTGGTTTTTAACTGTCTGGATTTCTCGATATTTTGCAATCGGCCATAATGGTGCCTTAATTCCAGTTAATGGAATTCGGGGTCAAACTAGAGAAACAACCTACGAAGTGTCACACTGAGGTGGTCTGCCAGCAGTCTGAGCACCTTCTAGTTTTAGAGAGACCAAATCCACGCACGCCTTGCTTTGTCCCCGGTACTGAACGCTCTTGAGGTCAATGAGGCAAAAGTCTCGTTGACACCGAACTTCGTCATAGCTTTCGTCTTCTTATTTTCTTGAATAAAGCAAAAATTATTCAAAAAGCAGTTTCACAACGAGCCTAGGAAAAAGACGCCAACATTTGGCCCAGCTTGTATGATTATATACAAAAATTAAATACATATTTTAATATTTGCATGCTTTACTTTTAAGCAGTGCTGCCTCATCGAATAACAATTTTCATATTATATGGTCAATATTTCAGAGCAGTTTGCATACTCAAATCTTACGTTGGTATTTTTTAATTCAAGTTATTATATTGGTATTGTTGAAAAGTGTAAGTTTATTGATATTTTGCAAACATGTCGCCATGTGTATGGCAAACTAG
This sequence comes from Oxycera nigricornis, assembly GCA_963942545.1. Classification (NCBI taxonomy): domain Eukaryota; kingdom Metazoa; phylum Arthropoda; class Insecta; order Diptera; family Stratiomyidae; genus Oxycera; species Oxycera nigricornis. The sequence goes on from OZ012663.1 coordinate 47,842,831, forward strand.
CGAATGTGCAACACTCAGTTTTGTACGAGAGATTAAAAACATGATTGTACCTTGCTGCGATTGAATGAAATCTAATAACTATTTGAAGTTTTTTTCACCATTGTAGACTCCATTCACGAAATGATGTACACTTACAGATTGCATACTTGAAAAATCAAATTTTTCAGATTTGCTAATTGACCATACACCCGACGATGTACTGCACACTAGCATGCATATAAGCATTCATTACATTTTTTTGTTCTTCTTTTTAGCATGTCTTGCTGCTAACATTTGCATAACAATCTTAAAATCAAAAATTACCATAGCAGTCCGTGAACTTGATGTCATGCCATCTATTCATTTGTGTTGAAGCACATGATCACTACCAAGATTTCGAGGTCTCAACTACAGGTTTGATGTGAACGACAATAATAGTAAAGAACCGGCTTCACTTTGGCTTCGTACAAAATCTTGTTTTGCTAAGCAGCCATGCAGTTGCCAAAAACTACACGAATGGTGGCGCAATGAATTTCCTCAAATGTTGGAAATGTTTTTTTCCACGTTTAAAATGACTTGTTGGAATGTACCGCCAACGGAAAAAAACACCAAAACCCATCAGAAGCAGACAACTTTTCAAACAATTTATAGTAAAGAGTGTCAACGTTTGACCTCAGATCTAGACTCAGGGAAAACCAAAGAGGCTTAACGACACTTCTGAGATGAATCATTGGCGTTGAATACATAGTGCGAAAACTTGAATCTGTACAATACTCAATACTGGCTTTATCGCAATGAATGCTCGCCCTGACCCGAACAAGCGCGAATATCATCACCATTCTGATTTTTTATCAGTAAAAATGTTTAATTTTTCAATTACTAGACAGGAAAGAAGGTCAGGGCCTAAAACTTCGGAGTGATTCAAACATACCTTCATAAGTTTCCAATCGAAACTGTCGTGGCGATCCTCTCGGAAAGGGACGAAATCATCGAGATCCCAGTATTCGGTATCGTTGATCAACGTGTTATTTCGGTTTGGAGCTGTATTCCGAGATGGTGGCTGAGTGGTTGCAAAATTTGCGCCATCGACCGGCAATTGGCACAACCCCACGAGGAGGACAACTACAGATATGATTGGAATTATCAATTAACTCAATCGTCCACCGGCCGAATAGTAGCCGGCAATTTAAAATGTTTCGGCATACCGAAATACAGCATATTGTTAAAAGGTATCCGGCTTATCACAGTATGATGGAAGGCTACTTTGATTTTCGAAATGAACACTATAAGAACAACACCTTTTTCTAAGTATGAGGTACCACTGATCCAATAAAAGTCTTAGCACGAAGTGACGAGCACTAGTAGATGAGGCAGCCTAAATAAGTAAAGCCTTAGCTTGGAGGCTGGGAAGGTATGTTCTCTTTTCTTTTTTTGTAAAGATAGTTAACACTTGAACTGGTTCCCATACCCCAAGAGTTACTGCTAAGTTTCATATCTCTTAGAGAAGAAGAAACAATCTTGAATTCACTATCGTCTCTTTTTCAGATGACTTCATAGATCCAAGATGTTCAGAGTTGATGCGCAGCACGATAGAATACTCTTAAAGCAAAGTAAGACTTCTGGAGACAATTTCAATTCTCAGCAGCTGTGAGCTTCCATGTCAAGAAAATTTACTATCAATGTGAGCTTAGGTCTGGGAAGCATTGCAGTGATTGGCTCGAAAGCCACTATTGATATAGACATTACTCAATTGTTTTTCAATAGAATAATTATGTGATTTCTGCGTACATACGCAGACCGTAATTTCGAAACGGCCTTGAATAATTGGATTTTCCATGCTAGTCAACCTTTACTAATTGTTATCTTCCATTATGTTATTCGGAAAAAATATATGTTATTTTGTATTGGAATATTACGATTTTTGAGCATGGAATTATCCGTCAGTTGAAACGAGGAAATGGTTTGGAATATTATGTCTGCAACTATATCCGTACCAGTTTAAATTTATTTTTATAATAGGCTCAGTTAAGGTCTTAGGGTAGGGCGAGGCTAGTTGAGCATAGGGGCAAGTTGGGCAATCGAAATATCTGGCAAACTATTCACTGTACGCATAGGCATCGTATGGTGGAAAGAAAGGGTCGCGGGAGGAATAATCACCGCGCGATCGCTAGTGGCGGTTCGACGAGCGAGTGAAGCGCCTGTGAGTTTTGTTTATTTTGTGACCAAAAAGTAAAAACGTCCTTTATCGCAAGTTTTCGTCTGTATTAGTCAAATGTTATCTGTTTTCAATCAGGTAAGTGGTAATCTTCCAGAAAACTATTTTACTTTTGATATGTAGAGAGGTTCTGGGTATAATTCTTACAATTTTTTTATAACCTAACTTTTGTTTTAAAATTCCGGGTTGGCGTTAGTTGAGCAAAGAACAAAAAACCAGACGATCGATCTAATACAAGTATTTTGCCCGGCAATTGTACGACCATACCCAAAGGCTGGCCCTAGAAAAGCAGCTAAAACTAACAGAAGAAAGAGGGGAGCTGCAATACTAACAAACAATCCCGAAAAGAACGCTTTAGAAGAGCAGCAAAATAAAACCAAAAAAAAGTACAAGCCAAAGAAGAACATGGATAAGAAAAGAAAGAAGAGTGTCTGTAAAAAAATACTTCAGTCAAATGAGAAAACTGATGATGATGATTATTCCTGTCTGATTTGTTGCGAAGGCTATGCTGAAAGTTTACCAGGGGAAAGTTGGATCCAGTGTCAAGCTTGCAGGGATTGGGCACATACAAAATGTGTACCAGGTGCTGGTCTTACTTTCGTTTGTATCAATTGCAACAGTAACAACGACGATTAAGTTGCCAAGATCTTATTAGTATTTTCTATAAAGATATTTAAATCTTATTTTAAACAGAAAGACTGAATCTAATTCTGAAGTTAATATTAAGATACGTTAGTGTTTTGTTGCTTCTAGTTGCGGTTAGCTATTGAAAGAAAATTACTTTAAGTTTTGTTGTTCTGTCACTAAAAGACTATTATACAGATCTGGTTGTCAAACACATATTTACTTTATGTCTAGTCAACATTCAACCCTTAGTTTGGCTAGACATTCTTAGGGCTCAACTTGCCCCATACCCTTGCTCAACTTACCTCACCTATGGGGTAATGTACCCCGCGTACTTGACTTTCTGCATTTAAACAACTGTAGCTCTTAAATTCGACTTGTTACAAAAAAATTACTATGGAAACTTTTGCTAAGGGATAAATAACTAATCCATCAGGCCGCATAATAACTCATTGGGCCTTTTCATTGAGGAGCTATATCCGCTCAAGTGAAAAATTGCTCAACTAGCCCCGCCCTACCCTACTATTTTCATCGAAAAATAAATATTGATACTAAATACTAGAAATATTGCACTTTAGTCATATTCATAAAAATTCTAGCTTCATTATCTGTATGTATAACGAAAAGAATCACAATTTAATTCACGTCAATTTACCACGCGCCATTGAAAGTCGAACAGACAGCCTAATGCAAAAAAGGACATATTTCAGTTGCACCCGAAGATATCACGACAAACTTAATCACCCTTTATGTGATAATGGGAATGGATTTCTCACCAACTGTTGGAGGAAGTAGCTTTTCTTTACCTTTTTATTTTTACGCTAGCAATGCACCTGGTAGAAGAAAAACTAGTATAGCTAGCATTTAAAATTGGCACCAATTTTGTTTTGACGGTTATAACTATACAGTGCGAAAACAGGCAGTTTTTCCACAATAAAGAAAATGATTGGACCGTTTCAATTTTCATAAAACCAGATAAATTAATTATTTTTCTTTGTTAGTTTTTAAGTTCTTTATTCAAACAGCATTAAAACGAGTATAGTAAAATTAGACAAATATAAGTCTTTTATTTACTTCACATCATACTTTTGTGCCAAATAACTGGCTTTGGTTAATACTGTTTCGGCAATATTAATAAGCTTCCTACATTAAGCTTTTGAGTTTATTATTGTATTTTATATTTGCTGTAGAATAAACCTAGAACATATGCTACTCAAATGGTTAAAGAAATTTGAAATTTTGCAAAATACCGCGAGATTCTTCCTTAACGGTTAGATCATCCCTTGCTCTTAGTGATAATGTATATTTTGGCAAGTTTAATATTTCTAGGGTTTAAAAATAGAAAAATAAAAACGACAAACACTTCTTGGAATTTGAAATAACAGGAAAACTCTTTCAAGATGGAAAACCTTTAAGGAAAATTAGCAGCAATAGTTCTTAGCCACTCCGCAGTGTGTGATGTGTTTAAGCGCTTCAACTATCAAGCATTGCGTTTGTGGGGTTGTGGGTATTACTTAGCTGATGGATCAGCAAATCTTCATGTTATCTAAGAAGGCATGATAGAACAATTGAAATATTTGCAGAGTATCACAACTGAATTAGCAAAAAGTGTACGAAATCTAAATTTTGGTAGTGACTGAAATTTCAACAAAGCGGATCTCGAATGAACGTTGGGGAAGAAATGAAATAAAACGAAAGGTTCTGCAAGAAGCTTGTTGCGTTAACACCTTCTAAAGTGGTGTCGGAGATTAAAAACAAGAGATAGTACACGGAATGCCGAACGTCAAACCCAGCGCGGGGGTAGCTTTGATGAGTTTCGAACGTACCGCAAGGCTTGCCAGGTTTTCAACGGGACGAAGGCAGCAGTAGCATTGACCTGAAAGCCATTTCCGCAAGATGTCACTCTTGCATACTCAAGTGGCAGAATACCACAACTACCAGCCCAAAGTATCAAATAAAGTCGTTAAAACGAAAGAGTTTTCCGAAAGCATTCGAATTCGTGCCGCGGTAGATCATTTAGCGTTATCCAGGATGCACCACGAGGAGCGATCTACCTTATATCTCGGGGAAGCACCATGCTTTAGATAAAATTTAACAACTAAAAACAATTTTTCCGATCACTAAAAAAATATTGCGTTCAATTGCACTGGACATTTTATATTCCTATTAGACTATTAACAGCAGGTTAAAACTAGTAGATGTGTTGGAAGCAGTGGCGTAGCGTAGGTGGGGCAGGGGTGGCAGCCACTCCGGGCGGCACTTTTTTAGGGGCGGCAAATTTTGGGAAAAAAATATTAAATAGCAATATTTTGTATAATTTTCGTTGAACATAGGAAATTTTGATACTACGTTTATCTCGTTGTCTCTACTGTATAACCCAATGCTTTTATCAATGAAACAGAATTGCCAAATAAACAAACTTGCTCCCGTTTTTATGTAATTCCCAAAGTCTAATGCGCATAATAAACGAATATAGATTTTTATAAGCATTGCTAGATCCTTATGTGTACATACGCTGGCTTTTAACGATTCTAGTGGTCACACATGAAATAGTTGTACAGTTATAAAACTGCCGCAAAAGTGACAAAAAAGTGGCGAGAAATTCTTAAAAGAATGTTCGATATTATCAAGTTCCTGGCAAAAAAGAATTTAGCTTTACGTGGTCACAAAGAGGACAGTACCAGCATAAATAGAGGCAACTTTTTAGAACTGGTGCATCTACTCGCAAAGTACGATCCTGTGCTCCGAGAACATCTCGCAAGACTAAAAATGGGCCAGAAAATTTCAGTCACGTATATGTCACCCGAAATTCAAAATGAGTTCATTGTAATTTTAGGAGGTATTTCTGAAATGATTTTAAGTGAACTCATGGTGATGATGGTCTTGATATAATGGATTCTAGAGGTCAAGCATATGATAATGCTGCTGTTATGTCTGGAAAGCATTCGGGAGTGCAGCAAAGGCTCAACGACATAAATCAAAATGCCGAATTCATACCTTGCTCAAACCATTCTCTAAACCTGGTTTGCTTACATGCTGCTTCAGTTGAGACGAATTCTGTAACATTTTTCGGCACATTAGAACGTTGTTATACATTTTTTTCCAAATCCACACACCATTGGGAAGTTCTTATTGCTGCTACAGGCAAATCGTTAAAAAGGATTCAGGATACACGATGGAGCGCAAGAGCTGATGCAGTTGATATGACATGGAATCATTGTAAGATCATTTTGGCAACTCTCGAAAAACTTACTGAGGTTGACGAAAGTTTAAACACTCGGAGTTTTGCTAGTTGCGATGCAATCATTTTCTTTTTTATGTTTTTTGGGATTTTGGAAACCTGTGCTGTATGAAGTTGATGATGCTCAAACCTACTTGCAAGCAGATGGACTCGACGTGCATCTTTGTGCTCAAAAGATAAGTGCTTTGGAGATCTTATTTACGGAGAAACGAGAGGAGTTGGTAGACAATGCTTTGAGTTATGCCAAAAGTTTGTGTGAAGAACTTGGCATTATAATGCAGCCTCTCAGACGAATAACGAAGAAGAAAACGTTTGACGACGGATGTCAAGATGCAGCTTTGTCATACGAAAATGAATTGAGAAGAAAGTTATTTTCTTCGTTAGATAAGGTAATTGTAGAAATTAATGAAAGGTTTCAGCAGCTACGGAATTTGGCGAGTAAATTTGCTTTCCTTACGCCAACCAAACTACTGAACGTTGACGAGTGGGAATGCAATTTGAAGAACACATCTCATGATATTGACAAAGAAGAGTTTAAGCTCGAACGCGTGCGTCTAAGAACATTTATAGCTACCACAGGAAATAAAAATGTTTTAATTAAAGCAAGCCCACTTGAATAATTAAATTTTTATTTGAAATATAAGCTAGAAGTTACCCTGCCTAATGTAATCATATTGCTTTGAATATTCTTAACAATCGCTATAAGTAATGCCAGTTGTGAGAGAAGCTTTTCTAAATTGAAATCAATCAAAAATTATTTACGATTGACAATGAGTTCATTGAGATTGGCTAATCTGGCTATCTTGGCTATTGAGCACGAAACGAAAGACTCGATCGATATTGATGGTGCTATTAAAGATTTTGCCATGAGAAAAAATAGGAAAATCAAATTTTAGTTTAAGAGAAATACAATTTTATTTTAATATAAGATAATTTCTATTAGAATTTATTGGAAACTTTTTCACACTTATGTTTTTTCATAGATTTTATATAAAATTTTCTAAACACAAAGCATCATAATTATTGTACTACTATTAATTGAAAGTTTTCAAATTTGTAGCTTTTTATTGTCTTCGTTCTAAAAAAATTTGATTTTTATAATAACCACTCTTTGTGAAGAATGCAAGGGGCGGCAAATTTCGCATCTGCCCCGGGCGGCAAAAACCTACGCTACGCCACTGGTTGGAAGCAATCACAAAATCATGGCATTGTAATGATATACGGTATGTCGAAGTGTTTTCCTCCTAAACATCTCATTTTTATCTGCCTCTTATATGTATACACTTTCCAATTTTTTATTTTAATTTATTAATTCTTAAAAAAATCCTCCAACCACGGGCAATCAGCAACCCTGTACACCAGCTCCAGCGTACTTGCTAGTAAGTACGTCCCGTTCAATGCTCTGGAATGTGATAGCTTTTTCTTAACCGAGGTATGCTTGGAACGAGATTGACCTCGGATTTGGCCCGCTATCGGACTGGAAGTTTGTTTGGCAGGCTTGATGCAGGAGTTGATCGATCGGTTTCATCGCGGAAGGATCGTTCTTAGCTTTTGAGTGACGCGAAGAAAGAGGGTGCCAAGGGAGTTTGAGTTCAGCGGGTGAAAAATATGTGTGTTCCGTGGTGTATCCAGAGAAACTGTTTCTTGTTGTCCGCAGCTGTGTGACACGAACTTGGAAAAGTTCCTGAACAATTGATACATTTTCTCTTTTAAACAATGAGTTACTTGCGTCTGCCTTGGTTGATAGTTCTTACAGTTAAAAAATTATTCGGGGTAACCTTCACTGAGCTTCTAAAAAATATAAACAGTTTTTTTACGATGGGTAAGTAGACTTTCGTCAATATCAACAGGTGCTCTGTCAAATCGTATGACTGGAGAAAAAATCTTGAGAATTTGCTAACGAAAAAAGAGGCTGTCATCGCGTTTATTACAAAAACTAGACTTGAATCCATTTTACGTTCGAAGAAGTTCCACATTCTAAGAAATGACAAAAGTGCGGGTTCGGCTCTCTAAATTAATACTAAGATATATCATACTCCCATATCAGCTCCCCTTCACTGGTTACTGTTAATTTTTGCTGCCCGGATGGTACTTTTAACTCCCTATTCATCTACTTAACAAATATTCCTTCGGTAATTGGCTACGACATCTTACCTGATCTTGAAATGATATACAATAATGCCCTGCAATATTACCTGGCAATTATTGCTGAAGATTTCAACTCCAGGCACTTAGGCTGGGGAGATGACACCATCAACCGAAATGGAAGAGCCCTACACGGATGGAGAGTAGTTTTTTCACTTTCAACTGTAAATGCGGGACTTCCAACCTTCCTCTCGGTAGAATCGTTTCTCGATAATCATCTGATTCCAAACCAACTGCTCTTGATGTTAGACAGGGGGCCAATTTGCCATATCCTGCCCAATATATCTTACCATGATGCTCTTGTGTTGGTCTTGGAAATCCTAAAATCAGGAAAATGTGACAGTTCATCTGGGAGGTCCTCAACCTTGAATTTCAGGAGCAGCCGGACATTAACATTCCTGCCTTTGTCAATATTTCGGTAATCGAGATCGACATATACATTGACAAGACCACTGCAGCGATCACGGATCTTCTAGACACGCATGCACCCTCTCTTAAATTGATGGGTGGAAAATACGGGGTTCTAACTGAAGAAACGATGGCCTTCTTAAGAGCTAGGAGACGGGTTCTCAATAGAATGAAAAAAATCTATCAGAGGGACAGGAATTGTCCTGAATGCCAACAGCTTAGGAATGTTATCAAGGTGCTGAATAAAACCATCAGCAGGCTCACTCTAGGGAACTCAACAAGAACTTCAGAGAAAGGCTTTCCAACATTAAGACGGAAGTCATCGTATACAGGAAAATCAATAACATCTCCGGTCAAAAGCGTGCCGAGCAGAACATTGAGTTAAACGATTTGTTCCACACCGGAATTCCCTTGGCGGGACCAAAAGACAAATTGGAAGCATGCGTTAAATTTTATAAACTAATTTACGCTGACAAAACAAAAGGGGCAGATGTATTCCTTCAATCTCAGTTTAGGGTGTCCAGGAGCTCAAAACGGGATCCACTGGATAAATGATCACTTCCTTCTTAGCAGATAACCCAGCTTACTCTCCTTATCCACCGGTCATAAGCGTCTAAGACGTCTTCATTACGGAAAAGAAGATGGCTGCGATTCTAAAACGGGAGAATGAAAACAAATCCTTCGGTCCGAACGGAATACCCAACTATATATTGAACAAGTGCGCGGAGACTTTAACACGCCCCCTAATTATCATTTGCAACAATGCCTGTCACACAGGGAACTTCCCACAAGCATGGAAAGAAGCAAGAATTATCCTGATCTTCACGGGCAAATTTAGGGGACAAATTGATAACCTTAGACCAATAACCGTTCTTTCCAACTTGGGGATTTTTTTTTAGAAAAAGTCTTTGCATTTTCGCTTTATTCAGCGTCCCGCTTATTCCGGGATCTTCAATTCGTTTCTCTATGAAGCATGCTATACCTACTTTACAAGATAATATTATCAAGAATCGCAGGGGAAAAAGGTGTACCGTAGCCAGCGTCCTTGAATTTAGAAAGGCCTTCGATTCGGTCTGACGTTCAAGCTCTTGCAATCTGACTGCCTCCGCAATTGAACAAGATAATAGATGATTTCTTAGCTCACAGGAAAGGCTTCATAGAAATCGGGAGTAAACACTCCAGTCACATAGTCATCTAGTCAAGGGTTCCCCAAGGTGCAATCCTAGGCCTTTACTTATTTAACTTTTACTTTTTTACTTTGATGTCAGGTGCAACGAGGCACTAGAGGATTTAGCTCTTGAATCTGCGGAATCCTTACATGCTGACGATATCCTTCTGTATGCGTCGTCTTATAGTTCCATAGAGGCCTGTGTCGTTCTTCAAGAGCACCTTCGGATAGTCGATGAATACTTTCGGAAATGGGGCTTAAACACAAACGCGGCAAAGTGTGAGCTTATTTGTTTTCGTAATGCTAGCGGCAAGTGTAGGGCGAACACAGTGAGCGAAGGTAAACAAATTAAAGTTCAAATTGAGGAGGTGACCGTCATTCCGAAAAACAGCATAAAATATTTAGGGGTGCACATACACCATAGGCTTCACGCCAGAGCCCTTCTTACCAAAGCAAAGGGACAGTAGCCACGCTCGGCTGCTTACTTACATCTAAAGCTGTCTCAGTGCAAGCTAAAACGCTTATACTCAAGAGCCTTATACGACTTATTCTTCCGTACGCTTTTCCAGCATGGTTTACGATCTTCTACAACTGCAAAATGCTCTATGCAGATGCGGGGATCGTGCTCTTCCTAAATTACTGCGTGGGCCTTGCTTTACATATATCTTAAAAAAATGATTCAACATGATAGTCCAAGAATTAAATATATGGCAGAAATAAACCCTTGGATACCTCATTCTAGGAATCTTAAGTATCATCTGTCACTCTTTTCGGTTCTGGTGGAGAACTCCCACCCCATATTTACCCCATCGCTGAGAGACTCACATACTTCAGGCTTTTATATGGATTCAACTGGCATATACCGTGGATAAGCCATAGTGAGAAGAAATGATTAAAAATTTTAAAAAAGTGGGAGTCGGTCAGGTCGATTCAGAAAAAAAAACAAGTAAAAATTAATTGATCAATATGTAAATAGTAAGTAATAAGAAATGAAATATGCTGTGAATACTAAATTCGATCATAATGTGAACATACGTCATAGTCCGTTGTGTTTGCTTAAGAATATGTATAAATGTATATAAGTGTATGTACGGATAAGTGTCTACAAGCAAATTGATAAACTTAAAATATGTTGGACGGATCACCTCTTCTTAGCGTAACAACCCTTTCGATTACTGGTTCATAGTCCACTTCTTTGATGACCTTCCTTTTCTGATCATTGGAGGTTTCCTTCCCACATCCGCTTACATGTACAATAAAGTTAACAATCTCGAATTAAAAAAAATGTTTTATTGAGAAAATATATAAACAAATACCAGTGGCGGCTCTACCTTTGAGGCTAGTGGGACTCAGCCCCACCACTTATTGATGAGCCTGTATTAGTGCAAATGTAATAAAATATCATTAAAGATTTCAATATAGTTTTCATAATTTAATTTCATATCAAAATATAATATAGCATTTTTTCGCCCATGCTGTAATTTACTTTCACATAATCTTCTTGTCACGCACTGTAGAACAATTTGTTTTTCTCTTCGACACGCTTCGTTGTGCCTGCACCGAGTAAAAGCTAAGAGTAAAATTCAAACTTATTTTCTCTTTGACAATTTTCCACCTTTACTATGAGGAAGGGCTACATGAAATAAGCCCCGATTAAGAGAATTTCGATTTGAATTGCTGCGTGAATTCTATGCTGAAGCGGCGGGAGTGTGCGTGTTTGAAATAACATGTGTATACATCGCGAACGGGCTAATCATATGCAGCCCATTCAGTGCTTCGACAACGTTTAGTCTTGGCATGGTCTGGATAATATTTTTGAGCAGGCATGAGCAACATTTTTTTACGACGGGCCGCAGGGGGTGACTGTTAATGCAATAGTAGTCTCATCAGTGTAGTGCATGGTATTAGTACTTAGTGTGCCTTCGTAATGTTTAGTATTTTTTTAAAGTTTTGTAGTGCTTAAAGTTTGTTTCAGAAAAGGGTTCTTCAGGTTATGGTATTTATGATTTTGATTAAATAAATAATCAACAAGATTTTCCTTGCATGTGTTAAAACTTTCTAGAAGCTTGAATTTCAATTTCAGTTAAATTTTTTCGGTATTTTCAAAATATAAATTCGGTAGAAAATATAATTAATATTAATATTACGCTATTCGAACGAAATGTTTCAAAATAAGTCTTCCATTGTTCAGCTTTACAGTTTTTTGAAGATAATAACCTTTGTTCGTCTTCGCTTGCAGTACTCTCTGTTTGTAATAAATTCATTATAGAAATACCCAAAATGAATGAAAGGGTGATTGACTTGTTTGCTCAACAACAAAATCGACGTGTTGAATATTTATACAAATAAAACGTCTAGATAAAAGAAATTGCTTTTGTTGTTGATGTTGATTGAAGAACTATATACAATGTAAAACCGTTTTTGCTGAATTTATTTATTGATGATTTTTGCTCTTGTTATTGTTGCTTTAGTTGAATTTATTTATTACTAGTTTTTTCGATTGTTATTGTTATTTTTGTTGCATTTATTTTAGTAGAGAAATTATTTATTTTGAAAAGTGCGACAAGCCTAAAAGTTGTTTCGTTGCAAGAATTCAAATGTTTTTAAACAATTTTTTTTATTCAGAGTGCACTGAAATGTAATTAAAGCTTTAAATGCTATTCAAAACACGATAATAGGAATATACCTTTGATTGCCAGCGAATCTACTTTTGGGGAAACTGATCACTTAAAATCGCTTAACGCTTCACATGTGGTACCTCTTGGGTGGAGTGGAAACTTACATAAGAACTTATATTGGTGAGAGAAAAATTCGTACCAGTAGCCCCACCATACTTACCTCCCACGAGCCGCCACTGACAAATACATATACATATACCAATTCAAGAGCACAATTAGTGTATGCGCATATATAATAATACTCATAATAAGACAGCTTACGCCTTAAAGAATCATGTCTGATTGTTAGCTTAGTGATTAAATTTTTAGGTATAGTTAGTGAGTAGTAATTTTAACGTCAACATCATTTTGAGCTATGATGAATACTTCTAATTTTGTTATTCTTTTAACATACACTGTACTGTACCTAGTACTTCTAAAAAGTTTCTGTAGTAGAGCTGACGGTTATAAATTTGTAATCTGTCAATATAGTACGGCCGGGACTTTCCTTGTTAAAGCTTAGTACACAGTTCGGTTCGGCGCAGAAATTTGTATGAAAATTCTGCAGTTGCAGAAATTCCGCACAGAATTTCAGACTCAATTCTGCAGAAGCAGTACACAGTTTTCTGCGCAGAATCGATGAACTCGGTAGATGGCAGCACCACAGGACCAAGTACTCTCCACACTTTTCAGACCTCAATTTTAATTGTTTCGACATTTCTTTTGATGCAGAAAGTTGACGTTTGGCAATAGCTGTCATTGAAACTGTCATTGAAGTTGTCGCCATCATCAACAGGAGCCGGCAATTTGAAGAGTCAAAAGTATAAATGACTTTGACTTTCTTAATCTCCACTTGTCTCCATTGTCAAATTTCCAGCAGCAAATTATTTACCAAATGTGGAGACATGAGGAATTTTCTGTTCTGAATCGAACTGTGTACTAGGCCTAACGTGTGCTGCCGCCTCATTTTATTACTTTTATTCTAGCCACTACAGCCGATCTAGCTGATAATTATCTCGCGGTAAGTAACAAGGCTGGCATTTCCGAAACACATTGCTTTAATCCTGATGCCCTGCAGCAACTATAAATAAATATATAAATAATGTTGATAACTAAGCTATGAAATACGCACAGTATTGACTATTATCTCGCATAAAACATATTTATACTAAATACAATGCTTCCACACGCATGTTTGTGGTTGCTCCACTCTTTTTACATCTCGTCGTCGTTTGTTCTTCCGTTTTTGGTAGCCAATTAAAGAATAATATAAAAAATTTACAATTTTGCCGAAACTGAAAGTGGCTCTACCATTTTTCGAAAAGTTAGTGTCATCGTTTGTGACGTCCTGCTGCCCACTAGGTGTCAGCGTATGGCGTCCAACTGACATTTTCCGAACCAGCCCTTGCCGGGGAGCTTGTCAAATCGCAGACATTTGTGTGTGTGTAGTGCCGAGTGCATTGTCGGAGACCCCTTTTGTTTTGTTAGGACACTTGTTTGGAAATAATTTCCTTATTTCGTGCTTTCCTGGTCCGTTTAATCCAAAGTGCTCATCAAAATGTGCGGCCGGCGCGCGAGATAAGCAAGAAAGCCGCCTCGAGCGCTCACATGAGCGCATTTTCAGTTGGTGTGATAAGACTGCGTCCCGTGCCATAGAGGAATCAGCGCCCTTGCCTTCTTCGCCTTCGCCATGACTCCCTCAACAAGCAACCAAGGGCGGTGCTTCTTGTTTTCCGTCGCGCTCCTTATTTTATCGCTTTCGCGCGGAACGAATGCCGCCGCAGGTACGCTTCACCGATTCGCACATCTGCGAAAGGACTCCCGGTCGTAATTCGAACGCAAAACGGTGATTTGCTCGAATGAGGTTATGATCGATAAACAAGGAGTCGACGACGGAACGTCGCCTTCTTCTCGATGTACCGAACCGACAAATCGCCGCCTGCTTCCTGCCGGCATCGATGAGTCCTTTCGCAGGGCGCACTTTTTGCTTGCTGCGAACCAATGCTAATTGGATTGATTGTGGTTGTTTTACAGACGACAGACTGGTCCAGGTGGGAACAGAAGTGACGTTGTTGTGCCCCCTCACCAGCAGTGGAGTATGGTGGACTTTCAATGGAAGGAATTTGACGAGCGAGGATGAAAGGTAAAAAACCGTTCAAAGGTGCAGGTTGTACTGTATCTGCTAAACGGGCAATGCTGCTTCCTTCATAATTTCACAACCTACAAAGTTTCAGGGCATTGTAATAGCAGGAAGCTACAACACCAATTTATTATCATTTGAGTCATTTTTAAAAGATAAGAAAGCCATCGGGTTTCTGTAAGATTCAGTTTTTGTTGAGCTCTCGTGTCCTGTCAATTTGTTTCGACTAAACCCACTCGTAGTCTCCCTTCCTGAGCGATCGTTATTCGCACGACCAGATTAGCTGCGCATTTGTGCTGTAATTTTTCGAAGAAAATTAAGTACCGACTTTTACGATGCAAACGTCTACTGTAAATTTAACGCTCCATCAATGCAGTCCAGATAACAGGATCTCGAAATGACTGTAAAAACACTATCATAAGGAGGATATCATGTTGAGGATCTTCACACCCAATGTTAGGATTTCTTACGCACTGTGCGAAACACAAAAATTTGACGAGGAACAGCAAAGAAAATAGACACAAAATGAAGAAAGTACCTCAACGAGACAATAGAATAAATTTACGACGATATGCACACGATGCATACACAGCGGTGAATGGATTCAGATACAAAAGCTAACAAGGCAATGAAGCTAATGTGGGTGCCGGTATAAAGGATAAATGTGATGAGTTGGCCAAGGAACATTCTATTGAATCTCTCAAGGCTTACGAGTTTTACGTTAATTTCGTAGAGAAACTATAATTCGTGGTCTTTATTTTTGTTCGATATCGTACTCATGAGCCAGAAAACGACTTTATATCCAATATCTTCGTCCAAAAATGCCATAAGTGTTGTGATCTTTTCTTGGTACACTGGAAATCACTACAAATATCCACTGCTCCACTCAGAGCCCGTCGCGGAACAACTCTCTGTCTCGCCTTACGTGCGATCAAGGACTAATATGCTAGGATTATCTCTTTAATCAGGAGACCGCTCGAGACTAGCCCTTGCACATACTCACACACATAACCAGCCACATCTTATCATTTACGCACGTGCAATTTGTTACTGGTGGTCTATTGCTTATTGTTAATTGCTAGGTACTTTTCCACTGCTACATAATTAGTAAACACGTGTTTTTATGGCTGGTCCCGATGGATTATCCCTTTTATTTCTTACTCTTTACCCATGTCGGCACCGAAACGGAGATGTCCCAGGCTTGATTCTAAGAATAAGGGATAGTCCAACCATCAACCAAGGATTTCGCTTGGGTCACAACATAAGGTCGTCCTGGCCTCAAAAATGTTTGTAGTTTTTTGGTAAACATTTTCAAGGGCGTTTTAGTCCTGCCACAAAATCTTCCAACCTACCGCTCAGCTATTGTCGTAGGAATGAATTTGGGTGGGCGGCTTCCTGTTGCTCGGCCTTTCATGAAGCGCTTGGGAATTCGCCTGTCATCCATACGCTCCACATGGCCAGCCCACTGAAGTCGTAGCAGTTTCGTCCGAATCGATACCGGTGGCTCGTCATAAAGAGCGTACAACTCATGGTTTGTTGCGTGCCCCGCATTCCTTCACCTCCCTCCCAGCCAATCATCCTCCATGTGCTCCGCCACTTCGGACGCAACATGGACGATGACCGCCGAGAGGAGGCCCCCGTGCGGAGCACCCACCAACAGTGGTCGCATAGTGGCGACCATAGATAAAATGTTTTGTAAACCGGCTAGCTCACCGGGTCGTGGGCTAATAAAATGCACATCGACAAAAGAAACTTTTATAACCGGACAAAAACCCAATCGCGCACATGCTGAGGAGAGGAGAACCATGAAGAAAAACTCACTTCATATTATTTTCACTTATGTAATTTAGTAAATTTAATTCTACACACAATCGGTTAACATTGAGACGCATCTGACGCACCTGACGCACACGCTTATCGTCCAGTTGGTTGATTCAACAGCTCGATTCGAATATATATACCGTATTATTGCCTGAGCTTATTTTATCAGGATTCAAAAGTCGTTCCGATCTTCCGTCACGATAATGATGATTGTGATGATCCTCGCTCGAGATGGCGGACGAGACGGTTGATCCGGCCGATAGCGATGTTGAGGAGCTTTTCAAGTAGCGTAACGTGATTTCCGGTAGTTGATAGGTGGATATAGTTGTACGAATGTCTTCGGCAATTTTAAGCGCAATCGGATTGATTGCCGAAGAAAAATATGCTTCGGTATTGGCAATCTGAGGAGCATGGCAGATCATTGCATGAGCCAATCCACTATTTCGAGCCACGATTTCTGCATTGATCAAGTCCGAGGCACGCTCAATTTAAGTATGCAATCTTCCAACGAGTTAGTGATCGAAGGTCCAAGACCGATCTCGTCGTGAATTGCAGCCAATATATGCGGATTATCGTCCGCTAAATTCATGTGAACTTACAGTGATTTGTTGAAATTCGCTATGGCGGCATCTAAAATGGCTGTTTCCAAACGATATCCCGCCTAACTCACTATATGCGTCTGCTAAGCTGCTTGCGGCTGGTTTTTCCAATTTTCGGATTTCTCATCCATTATTTCTGTGGATTGTCACGAATGAAACTAAAATCTATCCAAATTTCGTTAATACAATAACTAGGGTATCCGTTAAAACACTCTAAACTATCTAGCCAAAAAACAAGCTCGGCAAGCTGACACCGACCCCAAAACTCCAAACGTGACCGTCTCGGTCAACACCACTTTTCCAACTCCCTTTCGTCAACTCACCTACCCACACTTTCTCACCGCGATCACACGTTGAAGCATTTTTGCTTCACTTATTACCATATATGGTAATATGTCAGAATGTTTTCGGCCAAACAGAGGGCGACAGCATGCAAAGTGAACCGATTCGCGCTCGATCACTTGAACTCACCTCGCAAGAGAGACAACGCGTGTGGTGGATTACTAAATTGGGATTTAGTACTGCCAATGCTGATTATTTGGACGTGTACTGAGGGAAATTTGAATATATTCCAAATTTGGAAGAAATGAAAAAGTGAACTACAAAAATGAGAATTGATCCGCAACAGAACGTGGGGACGACCCCGCCCTGAGAAGAGTCTCTCCACAATAAAGCCGGGCTATGTATGAACTCTAAGTAATGAAAGATCTCATGTTTGGTATGAGGCTAGGCAGATGTAGTCAAAACGTCTAAACGTCGAAATCATCATGCTCGCTCAATCAAACCAGGAGGGTTTTAACAAAATGGGAAGTCTTACGTGAAGCTCAGCAGATGTAGTCAAAACGTATTAACGTCGAAATCATCATACATGTTCACGCAAGTTCCTCGATACGGTATTACGTTAAGGTAACCCTACTCAATCGACAGTTTTACCCGAAATAAGCCTTCAAAACTAACTTAGTAGTCGAAATAGCTCAAAACAGGAACGGAACCTATCAACGGCGGGTTACGGAGTTATCAAACAAAATGAAACACGGGCGTGTTGGAAAGATGAGTAATGAAACCGCTATTACAGATCAGAGATAATGTTACGACAAGATATCTGGGACAATACACGACACTGAAAAACGAAATGGTGTACCTTCCGAGTTTTACACTGGGGTTGAGCTGTACTAACTACCAAGGATCGACCGTTGCCCTCTGTATTGAAACCCCATAGAGAACCTCAGGTCTAACCTGACAGACTTCAACCCCAGTCTCGGATCGGCCAAAGAAAACAAACCAGAACTTAAAGACGAAGACAAATACATACATTTTGAGTTCAATATGAACCCCCCCCCTAAGCAAGTTGCTTAGCAACTGAAACGGTTGTATCCCGGAGCTGAAAAGATGAGGAACACTAGATTCCGATAGGTAAAATTGATAATATTCGAAAGATAAAGAGCTATGGTTAGAATACGACAAAAAAATATATGGTCTCACTTCCTGTGAGCAATTATTAAGGGACCCCAAGGATCGTCACTGCCTTAGTTGTTTATGACTACAAACCCTGATATTCAAAATATAAACTAACATGATAATATATACATAACACCAAAATATCTACATTATATACAGACGTCAACGCTCAACGCGGACTAGATTAGGGACCCCAGAGGTCGTCAATTCTCTAGCATTTTATGACTCCAAACCCAATTAGACAAACTAAAGCTAAACGGACAGATACCAAATACTGTACAACAGAACTATATACGGGTCAGATATACATACTAAGAAAATACACGTCCACACTAATGCAACCGTTACGTCACACGACGAGGCCATTAGGAAAACTCATTGGACTTCGAAACAAACTTACTAAAAATACGTGTCCACACTAATGCAACCGATACGTCACACGACGAGGCCATTAGGAAAACTCATTGGATCACGAAGCAAACTAACTATATACGTCCACACTAATGCAACCGTTACGTCACACGACGAGGCCATTAGGAAAACTCACTGGACTACTAATTTTATAAGGGACCACGTCCTGTACTAAATACTACCGATATCTACAACCTCACCTAATAATATCTAGACTTATTTTTATACAAAACGATGACATACTAATATATGTACGATATATATACAGATAGCTATCAACAAAATATACAGCTCGAAGTTAACTCTTAATGTCCTGTGCGTGACATACACCATGAGATTTACCGGACATATCCCGAACTTCGTAGGCAACCTCTCCCACAGGTTGAACAATGATTCCCGGCACAAACTTCGGGGCAAGTTTGGCGGAAAACCGATCAACAGCCTTACTCAAAGAAAAGGAATGAAGAACATCCATGTTGCAGGACAGAACGATAGAGAAACTACGATAGAAGTTGGTTATGATGAGTGGAGTTAAGTGATAGAGCGACTAAATGTTTGCGCGTATTATATACAGAGATTAAGTTATTTTACCGAATAAGGTATTAAGATATTACACGAAACGATATTATAAGATACGATATTATACGATACTTTAGTACACGATATTATATTACAACTTAACGATACTCTAGCTAACTCAAAAAGGCGGTCCAAATTACTTGCTTAAAGCGAAACGCCACAAAACTACGCTAACTATATCAATTATACGCCACTGGCGATATGTTCAACTATTAAACGCGGCGAAGATACTAAACGCGTACTACCGAAACCGATTGTAGGAGTGTGAGTGGTTTACAATAGTTTACAATAGTTTTACATGAATTTACATAAATTTTTGACTTAAATTATTGTACATAGTTTTTACAAAAGTATTTTACAAAAGTGTTTTACAAAAGTGTTTACAAAAGTATTTACAAAAATATGACTTAGTATTATGGTGTCGATTCACATACGAATCGGAATAACATGAAGTGATTATATAGTATATATACATATTAAAGGATATATTTGGTCTCCCCACCAACAGACAATACGCGATCAGATACAAAATTTAATTAGACACTTAAATTGTGTGTCACAACAAAATGTGAAGTACGTAAAACGAGATGATTCACGATTCGAACAAATTATCCGACGATTACAAGTTAAAAGTGAATTTATTTTAGTAATTTAATAGAAGTGTGTCGAAACAGGGATTGCGACGGTTTCAAACGTGGAAGCGATTACTGGGTGTGATTGAGATAATCACAATCCCGATTCAAACAAACTACGCGAATTACCCGACACTTTTCCGAATTTCGACAACACTATGAATTTAGAGGTTAGAATTAGAAAGGCAAAAGGCCCCACGTTGGGCGCCATGTGTTGCGTGCCCCGCATTCCTTCACCTCCCTCCCAGCCAATCATCCTCCATGTGCTCCGCCACTTCGGACGCAACATGGACGATGACCGCCGAGAGGAGGCCCCCGTGCGGAGCACCCACCAACAGTGGTCGCATAGTGGCGACCATAGATAAAATGTTTTGTAAACCGGCTAGCTCACCGGGTCGTGGGCTAATAAAATGCACATCGACAAAAGAAACTTTTATAACCGGACAAAAACCCAATCGCGCACATGCTGAGGAGAGGAGAACCATGAAGAAAAACTCACTTCATATTATTTTCACTTATGTAATTTAGTAAATTTAATTCTACACACAATCGGTTAACATTGAGACGCATCTGACGCACCTGACGCACACGCTTATCGTCCAGTTGGTTGATTCAACAGCTCGATTCGAATATATATACCGTATTATTGCCTGAGCTTATTTTATCAGGATTCAAAAGTCGTTCCGATCTTCCGTCACGATAATGATGATTGTGATGATCCTCGCTCGAGATGGCGGACGAGACGGTTGATCCGGCCGATAGCGATGTTGAGGAGCTTTTCAAGTAGCGTAACGTGATTTCCGGTAGTTGATAGGTGGATATAGTTGTACGAATGTCTTCGGCAATTTTAAGCGCAATCGGATTGATTGCCGAAGAAAAATATGCTTCGGTATTGGCAATCTGAGGAGCATGGCAGATCATTGCATGAGCCAATCCACTATTTCGAGCCACGATTTCTGCATTGATCAAGTCCGAGGCACGCTCAATTTAAGTATGCAATCTTCCAACGAGTTAGTGATCGAAGGTCCAAGACCGATCTCGTCGTGAATTGCAGCCAATATATGCGGATTATCGTCCGCTAAATTCATGTGAACTTACAGTGATTTGTTGAAATTCGCTATGGCGGCATCTAAAATGGCTGTTTCCAAACGATATCCCGCCTAACTCACTATATGCGTCTGCTAAGCTGCTTGCGGCTGGTTTTTCTAATTTTCGGATTTCTCATCCATTATTTCTGTGGATTGTCACGAATGAAACTAAAATCTATCCAAATTTCGTTAATACAATAACTAGGGTATCCGTTAAAACACTCTAAACTATCTAGCCAAAAAACAAGCTCGGCAAGCTGACACCGACCCCAAAACTCCAAACGTGACCGTCTCGGTCAACACCACTTTTCCAACTCCCTTTCGTCAACTCACCTACCCACACTTTCTCACCGCGATCACACGTTGAAGCATTTTTGCTTCACTTATTACCATATATGGTAATATGTCAGAATGTTTTCGGCCAAACAGAGGGCGACAGCATGCAAAGTGAACCGATTCGCGCTCGATCACTTGAACTCACCTCGCAAGAGAGACAACGCGTGTGGTGGATTACTAAATTGGGATTTAGTACTGCCAATGCTGATTATTTGGACGTGTACTGAGGGAAATTTGAATATATTCCAAATTTGGAAGAAATGAAAAAGTGAACTACAAAAATGAGAATTGATCCGCAACAGGTTGTACCGGATTCGCCAGTCCGGTCCGTCCTTCACGGGCCCGAGAATACGTCTCAAAGTGCGGCGTTCGAAGACGTCAATCCTTTTTTCTGAGGCTTGAGTCAAAGTCCATGTTTCACATCCGTAAATCAATACAGGACGGATGATCGTTTTATAGACGCGCAGCTTATTTTTTCGGTGCACTTTGTTACTTTTAATCACCGAGAGGACTGAAAAATATATTTTATTGGCTAGACCAATTCGCCGTTCAATTTCGTCCTTTTCATTCCCGTCTTTGGCGAGGTTGACACCAAGATAAATAAAAGAGTTAACGCTTTCCACACTGTAGTTAGTTAGCGTCATGTTTTGTCTATTTGGCGTCTTTTTCCTTGACTGGGTCATATATTTGGTCTTGCTCACATTGACCCTTAGGCCGACTTGCCTAGCCGCTGACTCCAGCTCAGTAAACGCTTCTTTGGCACGAGATAGAGATCGGGCCATGACGTTGATGTCATCGGCGTACGCTACTATTTGAGTAGACTTAAAGAGTAGCGTTCCCGCATTGTCTACTGTAATCTTCCTGATGACATACTCTAGGGCCAAATTGAAGAGTATGGGGGCGAGGCCATCACCCTGTTTAAGACCTGAGCTGGTGTCGAAGCTTTGAGTCAGATCGCCTTGACATCTGACTTTAGATCGTGTGTCGGTCATCGTTAGTCTGGTCATTCGTATTAGTTTGATAGGTATCCCAAAATCAAGCATTATTTTATATAGTATATTTCGATCTATACTATCGTATGCTTGTTGGAAGTCTACGAAGACCTGGTGCACGTCAATATTGTATTCCCAGCACTTTTCCAGCACCTGTTTTACTGAGAATAGTTGATCTATCGTCGACATACCGGATCTGAATCCGCCTTGGTATTCGCCAATTATTATGGAAGTGTACGGTGTCAATCTTTTTTCAATAATTTTGGTCAGGATCTTGTAGGACGTACACAGCAGTGAAATGCCTCTGTAGTTGTCACATCTAAGCTTATCTCCTTTCTTATGTATGGGACATATGATGGCCGTCCGCCAATCATCAGGTAATTTTTCATCGACCCATGCCTTGGAGATGATCTGGTGGAGGCGGTGTGTTAGTATTGGTCCACCTTTTTGAAGGAAATCTGCTGGTAAATTGTCGATTCCGGGTGCTTTATTTGGTTTTTGCTGTTTTATGGCTGCTTGCACCTCTTCAATAGATGGTATTGACGAAGATGGACTGCATAGGTCAGCATCTTCAGGAATCGTTATTGGCAGGGATGTAGTTACTGATGGTGGATTTAGTAGCTCAGAAAAATATTCAGTCCACCTGTGATTGATGTCGTCTGGGTCGCTTAAAATATTTCCCTGCTTGTCTCTACATAGGCTTGATTGCGGCTTGTAGCCTTGTCTAAGTCTAAGTGCATAGGCGTCCCGTGTGTCATTTCTGCACATATCGTCATTGATCCTTTGGATGGTCTGGTTGTTATAGGTTCTACGCTTGCGTCTGACTATTTTTTTTAGCTAACCGTCTTAGCTCGTCATATTTTTGCTTCTTGGCTCTTGTCGGTCTTTCAATGTATTGTAAATAGGCTTCTTTTTTACTTTTGAAAGCATCTTCACATTCTTTGTCGAACCAATCGTTTCTTTTCGACGTCGTTAGTCTTCCTACGGTTTCTTCCGCTATTGATGTTACGCCTTCTTTAAGCTGCGACCACATTTGTTCAAGCGATGTGTCCGGACCTGCCGGCGGTGTATTGACAAGGTAATTCGTCAGTTTCGCTTGATAAGTTGCTGCTACTGTTTCGTTTTTCAGACACTCCACCTTGAACTTAGGAGTCCTGCTCTTTTTCTTGGTGGTGCATCTTGTTATGCGGCAGCGATATTTTGTCTTGACGAGATAGTGGTCTGAGCCGCAGTTAGCACCACGGTATGATCTTACGTCAAGCACACTTGTAGCAGCTCTTTTTTCGATGACGAAGTGATCGATCTGGTTGAAGGTTCGTCCATCGGGTGACATCCAAGTTTGTTTGTGGATGTCGCGGTGTTGGAAGTAGGTAGAGCTTATCACCATGTTTTTGCTGGTCGCAATATCAACTAGTCGCTGACCATTGTTGTTGGTACTTTCATGGAGACTATGCCCTCCCGTTGTCCCTCTGTGAGTTTCTTCTCGTCCAACTTTAGCGTTAAAGTCCCCTAGTAGGATTTTGATATCATTTGAGGGTAGTGAAACGTATGTCCTTTCTAGGATGTTGTAGAATTCGTCTTTGACGATTTCTTCTTTCTCTTCAGTTGGAGCATGACAGTTGATTAGCCATACATTAAAGAACTTCATTTTCATACGGATCGCACATAATCGTTCATTCACCGGTTTGAAGTCAGTTATGAGATGTTTAAATGAAGATGCTACAACGAAGGCGACTCCAAATTCCTTGTTTCCGGTTGGTTTGCCGCTTGTGAATATTGAACGCGATCTTAAGTCACTTATTTCATTGCCAAGCCATTTCGTTTCTTGGACCGCCAGGATGTTAATATTGTATGTCGAGGCTTCCTTGAGAAGTTCTCGCAGTGATCCTGTTGTATTGAGTGTTCGAACGTTCCAAGATCCAATAGAGTAGTCCGTTTTTCGTTGCCGTTGTCGTTGCCGTTTATCCAATCCAATCCGAGGCCGTGTTTCAGGGTTCGTAGCAATTGGGTAATGCCAGGCAGGGTTGCTAGCCCCACGCTGGTAAGCAGGAATATTTCGTCCCACACGCGCCACTACCGTCGTTAGTTGGGTATCCAGCGGGCACCACGAGGAGGTGACGGTTCGATTTTTGAGTGTATGAACTAACTCATCTCATCTCTGCACATGGTCTTCAATGAATCCCCAACACTAGGATTTTTTCTATTTTTCGGAACTCTTCCCATTTTACCCTAATTCTCAATTGCGGCAATAAACGTTTCCTTTGAAAACTATACTGATGTGCTAAGTAAGGGCGTATGTTCACGTTTCGTCAGTTTCGAATCATATCACTTTTCTGTTTTATCCTCGCTCCTCTTTATTTTTGATTACATGTTTTCAAATGTTAAATCTGAAGGAGCGATGGAGACTGAAGAGTTTATATTATACTACGTGTTCATACCATACTATATACAGTAGAACCCGCTTAACACGATCACGCTTAATACGATTTCTCGCATAATACGTCATTTTACGCCAGTCCCTGCAACTTGAGACATGTTTTCTTACATTTCTTAACGCTTAATACGATCGTCATCCCGTTTAATACGCGCGTAAAATTGCTGAAAGGTTACTAATCACTGATTTTAACGCTTCAAATGGCTGGATAGATCGTTTTAAAAATCGCCAGTGTGTGTGTCAAATCAAAATCAGTGGGGAATCGGCACAACAAGATGTTGATACATGGATGGCAACACTTCCCGAATTGTTGCAAAATTACGAACCTTCAGACATTTTAAACGCAGATGAATTCGGTTTATTTTTTTAATTGATGCCAGATAAATCCTGTTTTCAAGGGAGAAACTTGTCATGGGGGCAAAGCAAATAAAGAGAGACTGACTGTCTTGGCCTGTGCCAATTCTGATGGGTCAGAAAAGTTGCATTTGGTAGTGATTGGTAAGGCGAAAAATCTACGTTGTTTCAAAAACGTAAGATCGCTCCCTGCAAAATATGATGCACAATCTCGAGCTTGGATGACCGGCATTCGTTTCATCGACTGGTTAAAAGCTGTAGATGATCACTTCCAGATTAAATGTAGACGCATGATTCTATTCATTGACAACTGCCCCGCTCACCCTAAACGTTTTAAACTAAAGAATATGATGCTTGTTTACTTACCTCCAAATGCGACAAGCAAATTACAACCGATGGATCAAGGCATCATAAAGGTCCTGAAGCAAGGTTACATGACAAGACTAATATACCGCTATCTTCAAGAAATTGAAGACCCTGATAACAAACGACCCTTGACGATTTGATGATGCGATTTTAAACATTGCGCAATTAACCCTGAAATCATTCAAAATTGTTTCAGAAGAAACAAGAAAGAAAGCAGTCTTCAAAAATAACGGGGTTGACGTCGTGTTGGAAGAAAAAGAAAAATCCGTGATACTGCAGGGTTTTCCTGGATATTTTTCCATTGATGAAAATGTGGCACCGTACGAAATTCAATCAATTGAAGATTTTATTGAGAATGTGAATAAAACATGAAAAGAGGCCCTAAGTGATAATGATGAAGACGAAGATGAGTCAACTCCGATTTTGTCAAACGCCCAGGCATTATCAGCTGTTAATGATTTAAGACGCTATGCACCTTCTTTGAACCAAAGCGAAGACGCATTGCAAAAGTTAAATTATGGTGAAAATCTTGTATGTAATTGCTAATGCATCAAAATCGCTCTTTCAAACCAAAATAGGTGATTACTTTAAATAACGTAATTATAATTACACTATGTATTTAATGTAATCGGTAAATGTATAATTTAATACCTACATATAAGAAATAAGAACATAATACATAATACAGTACGTTTTATTTTCGTTATCTCGCATAATACGCTTTCTAGCTTAAGACACGTTTTTTGATGGGTCCCTGTGAAGTCGTCTGAAACGGGTTTTACTATATATATATATATATATATATATATATATATATATATATATATATATATACACTAAAAACGAGTTGTTCAATATTTAAAAGCGACTTTCTTGGTTAGTAAACCACAGATCATAAGTAACTGGTAACATAAATAAAAAGTCGTATGTAGCTGTGGCTTCAACCTGATATTATTATATAGAACTAGACAAAAAATAAAAGTACATATTACGGAACAAGCTCGGCATCTGCCGTTTTCTTTAAATTTTCTGTAAGATTTTTACAAAATTTGAGGCGTTTCGGGGAAACAATCCCTTCAAATTGTTGCAGATGTCCCATTCCAAAGATATTCCTTTTGTTTTGTTTGCTTTCAGCACATATGACTTCAGGAAATCGAATTCCGCAAAATCTGAATCGTTGAAACAATTTTTGTAATCCAGAGATTTGTCTTTCTTTCTATGTTTGATCCATAAGATGTCCTTTAGGTAGACTCTAAGCTAACCTTAGCAAGCATATACTGAGCATTTCATTCAAAGGATTTATTTAAAGTCATTTCAATAATTTGCACTTTGCAGGGATTGCAAATCGTGAATTTGCACCGTTTTCTTGAAAAATCATTCCATCTTATAGTGAAATGCATCAGCAGACATAAAAGAATGGCGAAGCTGGAAATACTTCAAATGTATTTCTACGATAAAGTAACTTTACGAGTTTGCTATGAAACATAAAAAAGCAGAGCAACGCCCAATGTCTGTTTTGCACAGCACAATTATCCAACCAAAAATGAAAGACTTTCGAGTCTCTTTCCTGAAGGATGAAAACATTGAATGTTGAAATTAGCTGTGCTTTGGATCTTCCAGCAATAGTTTCGTATCATATTACGACAATCTGTAAATTTCCTCACTTTTTCTCATGGCTGAAAACATTCTTTGGCAGCGATAATGCGAGGAGTTAATAATATTCCCTTGAACTTTTCGCATCTTGAAAGC
The DNA here is from genome assembly GCA_963942545.1 of Oxycera nigricornis. Taxonomy (NCBI): domain Eukaryota; kingdom Metazoa; phylum Arthropoda; class Insecta; order Diptera; family Stratiomyidae; genus Oxycera; species Oxycera nigricornis. The sequence goes on from OZ012663.1 coordinate 47,870,227, forward strand.
ATTGTTGCCTTTAATTGACGAGAAACAAGACAGCAATGATAATTTTGCACCTAATGTTGAACATTCCACTTTGCAAATCAACGAAAAAGAAATTGCATTCATCGCTTCCATTTATACGAGTAGCAGATATTGCATCCTTTCATCTATTTTTTGAGTTTTCGATTACAAGCAAATTTCACATTCTACTTGTAAATTTTGTTGGAAATGACCAAATAAAATTTCGTGACAGCAAAATTTTTCACAGTTCCAACGTTTTTCATGGCCCAATTCAAAAAAAGGAATTATAAAGATATTCTTAGCTGCTACAACCTTTCTTTCATAGAGTGTGTTACTTAGCAAATATCTTATTTAGGGTATGCTCTCGGTGGTCGTGAGATATTGTTGGATTGTACCATTGAATATGATTTTCAATAATTTTTACATCGGCTTCGTAGATGGATTTCCTCCTCGTCTAACCTTGTTTTGGACTACAAAATGTCTCGAAACAATAATGTACCTTGCTTTATAGTCGTCTTTGCATAAAAAATTCGAAAGTGGCCAGAAACATTTTTTTTGCATACTTCGTGGCAGCATAATGTTTTCCTTTGAAGAAAAGAGAATAAATTGGAATCTTCAAATGTACATTAAATTAAAACAGGCCTTATATAAAACTCAATGATGGATTTTCTTAATGTACTAATTCCTTTTATACAAATTGCTTATGTACAAAACTTACTAATCAACAAATCAATTTCTTAAACTACTCGAAAAATCACATCATTTAACTTTTCTTTGCTACCATCTAAAAGAACTATCTTATGTCACGTTTTTTTGACATTATCTAAAAAATTATTAATGTCGTATCACTATCAAGCAAAACAACAACATTTAATGAATCTGTCAGATGCTCGTTCATTCTCCGCATCACCAGCCGAAGTTCTCATCGATTTGAAATTGGTAAATTTGGCCAATTCAATAATTTATCTGTTTTCATATGTTTGAAAATTGTATGCCTCTTAAAAACGCCCTATATGTATTTGTACAGCTCATCTAAAAGGAAACAACTTTAAAGAAATAGTTACCAATCGTTTGCATACAATGTAAGCTAATTAAAAATTGCAAATTCATTTGGTTTTTGTTCGATAACTGTTGAAATATCTGCTGAAAACTTGGAAAATCTTTTCGGTTCGCTAAAAAGAAATTCGAAAATAAAACTTTATTTCATATGTTCATCAAGGTTTACAGGCTTAATTGTTTCCACTAATTTCAATATACATAGTAAATAATCTCTTTCAACGTGAGGAAACCCAATTATACGAGTAGTTTCTCCTAACCAATTTCTCCCATTTCGCTGTTAAGGACTTAATTAGGGATAGTGCATTCTAATGCTATTTTTTCATAAATAACTAGACCCAGCGTTTATGTGTTCATTTTTACAAAAGGAGCTCAAAATGAAAACCATCTTCTTCAATAGGATAAATTATCCTGCACACCAAATTTTTTCAAGCCCCAATAAACAATTCGTTATCATTTTGTATTTCTCCGCACCTTTTTTAATCCTGATCCACAAACCAATCAATTTCAGAAATAGTAATTAGAACTCCACACCCAATCCATTTTTGGTCTAGATGTAATATCTGCAATAGTATATTGTGGAAAAATAGCATATGTATGAACTACATACTACTTTGTGTTAAAACTGGAATCGTTATCTTTTAAATCCAATTGGGCGTATCGAGAATTTCCCAATGAAACATGGAACACTAATGTTGAAATTATGGAAATAAGGCGATATTCCGCAAGATTCCCAAGGTTACGCAGGAATTGAATAAGTTTCATATATTACTCATGAGTGTTATTAAAAATCTTTTGAAGTTGAAAGACATAAACCATAGATTTACCCTGGTTTTTGACGATAGGATTTTCTTAAAAAATAGGCACTATATGAACGTAAATATTCACGCATTTGATAAGGACAAGCCTATTTTCTGGAACTTAGGGAAGGTGCGAATTGATAGAAGCTTGTCTGCAAAAGTCTGTACTCATCCTCGCGAGTCAGCCTCAAGCTTTTCTACCATAATTGGGGTGGAATGAGAGGCAAAGTAAATAAACCCTTTCTTGACGCGAAATCTTGCCGGTTTAATATTCTAGCGTTCACTGAGACTTGGTTGAGTGATTCTTATAAAAACGAGGAAATTCTCGACGAAAATTGGACAATATATAGGGACGACCGTGATTATCGCATTACTACGCAACGTCGAGGGGGAGGCGTTTTAATTGCAGTTAATTCCAGTATGTCGAGTGAAATTGTCCACACTATTCCTCATAAGAGTTTCAAACATATGATTATCAAGGTTCCTTTTGAAAGAAACTACCTATACATCGGCATTTTCTACATCCCCCCCAGAACTGACGAAGCCGCTTACAACGACCTTTTCTTGATAATCTCTTCTTTATCTGCATCTTTAAATGAAGATGACAAAATAATATTGTTAGGTGATTTCAACCGCCCCAATCTATCGTTTATAACGGACGGAGATGATAACAGTCTTCTCCCTACAAATGTTCTCGACTCTTGTGATATGAATTTGGTAAGTGCTTTTTATGGCAATGACTTACAGCAAATCGCTCCCAGTCCCAATCAAAACGGTCATTGGTTGGATTTAATATTCACCAACGCTTATGACGATGTAGCGGTCAGTCCTACTAATGCTGTGAAGCATCTCTTCGCTAACAGCCCTCACCACACAGCATTCACAGTTGAACTCTCCACTACTGAAGCTCAAACTCCCTTATCATACAATTGTAATATTGTATATGATTTTCGTAATGCTGACTACGAAAGCATTAAACTTTACCTAGACAATGTTGACTGGTTAGGCACTCTTTCAACGTTAGACTTGGACGAGGCTGTATCCTCATTTTACCAAATAATTCTTGACGCCGTTGAAAGGTACATACCTAAAATTAAGAAGAAGAATAAGTTATCTGAGCCCTGGCTAGACAGCTATCTGCGCGCATTAAGGAATGAGAGAAACAAAGTCTATAAATTACTAAAGCTTAACAACAATGCTAGCGAGAATTTAAAAAATAGATATTTTGATTTGTCAGAAGATTACAAAATCAAATACCGCGAGGCCTATGAACGCTACGTGAATTTAACTGGTGAAAACATAATCAAAGACCCTAAGAAGTTGTTTGATTTTGTTAATTTCAAGAGGAAATCATCGGGCTATCCAAAATAATACCGTTTCTTCATCTCCGAAAGTAATTTGTGATCTTTTCGCTGACTATTTTCAAGAAGTTTTTTCATCGCCAAAGATTTCGGTAGACACGGAGTCCTCTATAGTTAATCCAGTGGTATTGCTTATGGACATGTATCTCTCAAGGGAAGATGTTGCTCAAGCTATTAACAACCTTGACGTTAATAAGAGTCCTGGCCCTGATTTACTTTCTCCATTTTTTGTGGTACAGTGTATGGACCAGTTTGAAGTACCTCTTCACTTTCTTTTTAATAAATCTTTGACAAATGGGAGTTTCCCAACTTATTGGAAATCTTCCCATATAATTCCTATCTTTAAGAGTGGTGACAAGCGTTCTGTCTTGAACTATAGAGGTATTGCCATTCTATCTATAATCCCTAAACTATTTCAACAAATAGTTTGCCATAAACTATCAGCTATTATTGAGCCTCTTCTCAATGAACAACAACATGGTTTCCGCAAGGGCCGATCAACTACAACCAATCTCATGGTTTTAGTTTCTGATATCCTATGTAAAATGGAGATGGGTTACCAAATTGACGCAATCTACACAGATTTTAGTAAAGCATTTGACCGGGTTGATCATTCCATACTTATTTCCAAATTGCAGAAAATAAGAATTACCGGCTCTATGCTCAAGTGGCTCAGTTCGTACTTAAGAGATCGAAGTCAATTAGTTAAATTTCAGGGAAATTTGTCCAAGCCGATTCTCGTACACTCTGGTGTACCTCAATGCAGTCACCTCGGCCCTCTTCTTTTTAATGATTTTATATCAGATTTATCTGAAAAACTCTCGGACGTATCACATCTTCTTTACGCTGACAATCTGAAGATATATCACACCATTAAGTCTCAATCTGATACTGTTTTCCTCCAATCAAAACTAACGTCCCTCCAACAATGGTGTGATGTGAACAAACCTTTATAGCCCTTATGACTATCAAATCTTGCCTCCTTATGAAGTTAGATTGGAGCTTCTGAATTTGTCTACTCTTAAAACCAGAAGAACAGTGTTGTCCTCTTGTTTCGCCTTTGACGTGATTAGGGGCCACATTAAAGTAGATTATTTGACGAATAAAATAAAGCTTAATGTGCCTGTAAGAAGTACGCGTAATACACGCTTACTAACTGAATATCAGCATTATACTAGGTATGCAGATAATGAACCAGTTAATAGGTGCTGTAAAATCTTTAACACTTTGAGCAAACACTACTCCCCTACCATCTCCAAGCTCAATTTTAAATCCAGCATTTCTAAAGCCCTTCCATTATCCATCGCTAAATTATAAAGTGCATACAACAGTATAAATTAACGTTGAATGTAGCACGTATTTTAGGGTTAAGTATATTGTTGTAATGTATATTTTATATTTTTATATGTTGACATGTGATTGCCTTGTGTTGGCGAAATAAATAAATAAATTAAAATCGCGCAGAAACTATAACTGCTGATGAATCTGTCGACAATCTGGAGTCGGATTCAGCTCCGTTGTTTCTTCAGGATAAACTTCAAGTGACCTTGATACTACAACCTAGAGGTCTAAGAGCTAGTGCTCTCGAAGTTTTTTTAAACAAAAAGATAATTTTTTAGAGTCAGATGGTCTTTCCTGCCAGCACGCAAGCAGAGTGAGTTTTTTTGCTGCTGAATATCTAGTTTGCAAATTCAAAAGCTATTTAGCGGATGAATCTATCAATACGTTAACTTTTTGCGCAATTATTTTCAACATTTAGTTATCTTATGATGTGATTTTGTTACCCCTTATTATTTCTGCAAATTTGTATCTATAATGATACTTTACTTCATTCTTCAAGCCTTGCAGCATCCTGCGGGACCCCGTAAATACCTGGATCCTTTCGGGACTCAGGCATTCCATATTCTCGAGTTTTACCTCATAATCTAGCAACCGTGTTTTAAAAAATGCTATACTTACTAGGAGAGGCTCCGACTTTGCAGTCACAGATTTGGATGAAATTTGGCAGATAAGTAGAAGACGTCAAGGATATTCGATCCTTAAAATATTAGACCGCAACACTCCCCCCTTTTTGAGAAAAACGCCGTTAAAGTTTTTAGCGTCGGTCATCGATTAGTGAGTTTTTACATCTGACAAAAGCGGTGCAGTGTAGGTAGCAGTGCTAAGAGCCCGCGATCAAGGGGTCGTGTGTTCGATCCCCGCTTGAGGTATTGTTTTTCTTTTTGAATTATTGTCGTCGTCGTGTGTTCGATTACCGGGGTGAGTATTGTTTTTGCGAATAATTGTGAATGTAATTTTTTATGGTGAATCAGCAATGTTCACCTACAAATACATTTATTTTTACAAACCAGCAAACTGTTCGTTCATTTAAAAATGTAAATTATATTTCGAATATTCACTAGATAATCATATCAAGTTATAACGGCAAGTCATTCGGATGAAAACTAAAAGAGTTACGTTTCCGGCAAATTTCAAAAATACACTTTCGAAATAAACGCGTTTGAAGTTTCAAAACCTTATAAAGTTGTGAATTTTCAAAATTTTACTATATACAAATTTTTTAACCTTTACTCTGCTATCCCAGCACCATATAGTTGGTCTTCCAAGACCGTGGATTTCTCCTCCTCGTCCTTTCTTGATGCTAAAAGGCCGCGTCTCGCCTCTTTCACAACGTCGGAAATTGAGCGCTCAGCAGCCTTTATTCGCTCGGCGTCTGTTTCTAAGCAGAAATTGTAAAAACTATGCTCTGCAGTCAATCCTAATGAGTCTCAAACGAATGGCGACTAGGCGGACGCCTGTTGCTGATCTTGCTGCGCTTCTGCGATGACCTACTTGCTTTACTGCCTTTACGGCCACTGTACAGTTTACTACTCATTTCTAACACTTTTATACAAAACAACAGTAAAAATATCAATCAAAACAGTACTTTAACCTCAAATGCAGCGTGTAGTCGATCGAGTAAACATAAGCTCTCCTAGCGTCGTTTACGAAGGAACGTGCCCTATACAGTGTATATTAATTACTATATAGTATAAAGCGAGCAAATTTTACGTGTTTCGAGCATTGGAGTTGCTTCAGAAAATTGATTCTCAAAAATTTTCTGAAGTATATTAGTATTTGGATCTTTTTGATTTCAATTCTAGGGATGTGTTAGCATACTTTTAAAAAAAAATTGGAAAAAAAAATTAAGTCACATAGGTATAACCCCTTAACGTCGATAAAGTCGCGACACTTTTCCGTTCATATATTGTATCCAAATCATCTAATATGTGTTTAACCGTGCTATCGTCTTTTACAAAACTCAAAAACAAATTTGGATATTATATTAATAAATTTTTCGCAGCTTGTTCTGAATTTTTCCACAATTTCGTCGAACCTTGAGTATCTTACAATCTATAACTTGGAACTCATTAAGTTCTGACAGCAAAGCACGAATGCTAAACTTTCAAACATTAAATGTTTTGCCATTCAAGTACTGAATATTTCTGCTCATATCAATATGCTTAAATGTTCATTTGTTTATTTAAATGCACATTCCTAACGTTCCAGGTTTATTTTAAATACACTTTATATGATAAATCCCCTTAAAATGAAAACACACGAGTTTGATCTCTCTTTTGGCTCTTATTTTCTTGCGAAGGAATATGTTTAGGACAAACGGACTTGGACTTAAAATGTAATCTAAATCATGTTCTTGGAAATTTTATTCACAGAAACAGACTTTTTCTTTTTGCAGACCCGTGTTTCCGTGGGTAGAACTTGCCAAAACGCTACACTTTCGTCCGTACTGAAAACTTATTCTTCCGACAGGTTCATGTCTTATACTTTATTTAGAATATTACTTTGAAGTAGCACAACAGCAGCTACATCGCTTTTCCTAACCTATGCTGCCATCCAGAGCTGGTCAGAAAATCGTTTCTGTCTGTAATTTCCATGTAAAAATGTCTGGTTTTCGTACAATGTCTGAAGAACTTGGTGCGTGACAATGTCTTTCTTTGAAACATCTGAAGTTTGCTCAGCTTGACGAAAAACCATTTAACAAGCGGATCGCCATTTTTCTCAGTTTTAAGGAGAAGTTTCACTTTTTTGAGCTCATAGTCTTTTATTTTCATGACACAACTTTCTTTGGACTGTAGTTAAAAATTACACAACTGTTCTGCATAGGTTGAAAAAAAATTAAATTTTATACATACAGTCATTTATCTGCTCCATATCAATAAAATTGAAAATAATAAGTTCTATTTGTTAGATACAAACTCTTGTCTGAAACGCAAGGGTTACATGAACGAAACGTCGTCCTGGAGCCGACGGAAAATATTAAACGAAACAACAGTTTGACGATAGTAAACGTTGATCTCAAGGATGAAGGCAATTTTACGTGCAGGAGCTCCAGTTCCGAGACATCTACTGGCGATGTGCCATCTGAGGAAACGACCACATTTATTCAACCCATAATCCGACCAAAAATCGTCGCGAAGCAAGAAGAAGAAGTCAAACTGCGAATAGATGAAAACACTGAACTGTTTTGCCTCGTAGAAGTGTATCCCACCGAACTCTATCGAAATCTCGTAAAGTGGCGGAAAGACGACGAGAATGCATTGTTAGACTTAAAAAATGAAACGCAAGTCAAGGTGTTGAACGCAACGCACATTAATTCCACACTCGAATTGAAAAAATTGAAAAAGAAAAACAACGGAACTTACGTGTGCGCCGTTTCATCGCCCGAAAACGGGGATGAGCTGGTGCGCATGAAAATAGATTTACTAGTTTTAGATATGCCACAAATTAGTATAGATTTTGTAAAAGCTGTAGGAGCTAGTAAAATATTTTTAAATTGGACAGCAAACGATGGTAATTCGCCAGTGATGGAATACTACGTGCAAGTAATGGAAGAAAATAGTACGGGTTTCACGTATTATAATCGCATGATTGACGGCAAGCAGACGTCGCTTGTGCTTGAGGGGTTTGCAGCGAACACAACGTATCGACTTAAGCTATCGGCGAAAAACAAAATTGGGCCCAGTGCAGCAATGGAATACCCACACTCGATAAGGACTCTCGATAAGGATCCCATTTTCATTCCCGAAATAGAAGTGAAAGGTAGTACGTCTACCACAATGACAATCGGATGGCCACCACCTCCAGTCGATCTGCTGGAATATATTGACTACTACGAACCGACGGTTTGGAATGCTAGCGACAATTCCAGCATCATTGAAAAAGCATATCATCCACAAAATAGTCGAAACTTGCCGTACATGTTCGATAATTTAAAAAGCAGAACCATGTACAGCTTCAAAGTGCGAGCGTGCAGTGAGATGACAAAACTTTGTGGCCCATGGTCACAGACAGTAAATGGAACGACGATCGAGGGAGTGTCAAGCGAGCCATTAAATGTAAAAACTGTTTGTACACACTTCAATATATCACGCCGTAATAGTGTAAAGGTCGAATGGGATCCACCTTCAAGTCCTAATGGGAAGATATTATCGTATCAAGTGATCTTTAAAGGATTGGCAACGTATCGTTCGAATGGAAACTCGACGTTTGAAACCTACGGTCCGAAAATACGAAATATTGATGAGAAAATTCATCAAGCTGTGTTTGATATGGTACCCCCGAATACCAACTACTCGGTTGACATTTCAGCAGTGAACGGACGGAAGCGACCTGGGAACTCGTCGACAGGCACATGCACAATGCCAGTCACCGTTCCTGACCAAATTGGGAGAGTCAGTTGGGTGAAAATAAAAGTATCGGATGAGCAGGTCTTCATTCGTTTACACATGGATCGCACAAGTGAACGCAATGGTCCTATATGCTGCTATCGTATCTATCTAGTTCGCATCACTGAGTCAAACAAGCATTTGCCCATACCGGAAAACTTAGACGTGCTGACGTATCACAGAGTTCATTCGCCAAACAATACGAGGGGCGGTGCGTACGTAGCAGAAATGTTTTCGGGCGAGCATTTCCGATCGGAAATTTTGCTTGGTGACGGAACGAGAGTAATATCTGAAGATGAACGCGCAATGAATGATGACTTATGTCGCAAATGCCTGTCAGGAGTTCCCTTTAGACGCCAAGCTAGAAAGCCTGTTAAATCAATTCCAATGAGCACCACTGAAACTCCACAAGGTAAAATTAAAGCATAGCTTCACAATTGATTTGTAGCAAGAGTTTTTCTAGAACCAGCTGTACCAGAGCGAACGCAAAGAGAGCAACTTGTGAAGGCAGGAAACTTAACTCAAGATGCATCGAAAATTTTGGGAAACAAACGAAAGCGGCGAAACCAAGAAATAGGAGCGTCAAATCCTAATCATTTGTTCGAATCGACAACGGAGAGTTTTTTGGGAGAACAAAAGCTTGATGCAGAAGTATTCGACGGACCCATTGATATATGGAGTGATTATACGGGATTTGTAGAAGTGGCCGGTAAGATAAAATATTTCTTTTAATTAGAATACTCCCTTTCTGAAACAAGTAACGTTTGTAGTTCGAAACGACATGAACGATGGAGCCGATAGAGTGCTGTTCCTGTTTAGTGAATACTTTGAAACAATCCTGCCAGGCGCTGAAGCCCAAAACTTTGATGACGACGACGACATGTCGCACATCTTGAACATAGTAATTCAGGTTTTGTGTGCGCTCATACTTCTTGTTTTGCTTTTACTCGCTGCTCTGTGCTTTATGCATCGCTACTATAGCAAACATGCCGTCCAAGGGGAAGAAGTTATCAGTTTGCGAGATTCTCTAAGGTATAATTTTTGAAAGAAAATTGAATGGAGAGCAATTTTTTTAATTGAGTTATCATGGCTTACGTTTCATCATTTGTGTTTCAAATTCACAGCCGAGCCTTGTGTGGCGGCCGAACTAGCAATCATCGGCATTTAATCGGTTCTGCTTTGTCGAAACCAGCAGACATAAGTCCTATTGCCAAGCCGGATTTGTCTCAAGCTTACGTGAATCGTCATAAAGACACCGATTACGGGTTCTTACGAGAATACGAAATGCTGCCCAATCGGTTCAACGACAGGACTACAAAAAATTCAGATCTAAAGGAGAACGCTCACAAAAACCGCTATCCAGACATAAAAGCGTATGACCAAACGCGAGTAAAACTATTTGCATCAAATGGTATACAAGGAACAGATTACATCAACGCAAATTTCGTGATTGGCTATAAAGAGCGGAAGAAGTTTATTTGTGCCCAGGTACTCACTTGAAACCTCATTCTTTGTAAACCCGTAGAATATTGTTTTGATTTTCGTTGCACTTTTGTAGGGCCCCATGGATAGCACGATTAGTGACTTCTGGCGAATGATTTGGGAACAACATCTTGAAATCATCGTTATGTTGACGAATCTTGAGGAGTACAACAAAGCGAAATGTGCGAAATACTGGCCAGAGAAGATCGCCGACTCTAAGCAATTCGGGGACATCACAGTGGTTTTTGCTTCGGAACAACGCTTTTCCGACTATCTAGTTCGAAATCTGGACGTGTACAAAAAGAGTGGAAGCAACAACGATGATGAAGACGAACGTCGCCAAATAACGCAATATCACTATCTGGTGTGGAAAGACTTTATGGCTCCCGAACATCCACATGGTATAATCAAATTTATTCGACAAATAAATGCGGTTTACTCGGTTCAGCGTGGCCCTATACTGGTGCATTGCAGCGCTGGAGTAGGCAGAACTGGAACTTTAGTAGCTCTTGACTCGTTGATACAACAGCTCGAAGAAGAAGGTCAAGTTTCGATTTTCAATACAGTGTGCGATCTTCGCCATCAACGAAATTTCTTAGTTCAATCCTTGGTAACGTAAAAGAATTAATTAGCTGTCACTGCTTTACGAAAACGTGTTGGTTGGCTTCTTACAGAAACAATACATATTCTTATATCGAGCACTGCTCGATATTGCCCAATTCGGGAATACAGAGCTGCAGGTTCGTGGTCTTAGCGCAACAATTGAAAGTCTCAAAGTAAAGTTGAATGATAGTAGAGAGAAGTGTAAGCTAGAACTTGAATTCGAGGTAAGTTCATCTCGGAAAAGATTCGAAGAGCAAGATGAAATATGATATATTTTTTGCAGAGAATCAAGTCGATTTCAGATGAAACAAACAAGAGCTGTGCAGTGGGCAGTGGAGAAGAAAACTCGGTTAAGAATCGTAGTGAGCTAGTGATACCGTTCGATCGCAATCGTGTAAGCTGAAAAATTAAGCTTTTACGCATTTGAAAACAAAATTTTTATACATAAGCTTCAACAAATATTTATGTGAGGATGTTTTCTCGACTGTTCAATCAAGAATTTAATTTGATCCGCTTTTCCTGGAATGGTGCATTTATGAGTAATGTTTCATACCTGGTTCAAAGCGATGTTGGCGAACCATTCGATATCTGATTTGAAAGTGTAGCTTCAGGATAAAGTTTTGCACTTGTGAAATAATTTTTTTCATGCCTGGTTCAAAATGAAGTTTCAGGATAAAGATTTTTTCTGCATTTATGTTCCGAACAAATCTCAAGCGGAAGTGCTATATCTTATTTGGAATAGCCAGTGTCTTGTTAAAATCTAGTCGTTTATGACCAGCGCCCGAAATAGCAGATGCCGGTTGTCTGGGGCGCCTTTTAGTGAACTGCTCTGGACAGCAATGCCTACATCTATAAATGGTTTTCATTGCTCAAGTTCTTTCCGAATCAAATTCGACACAGGAATGGCTAAACTGGTAGTATCGTTTTTATGACCACTAGCATCTTCAGTAGATTGTTTAACTCACTCAATACGGTGAATGTGTTGACATGCTTATTACTCCCATTATTGCCGACGATGAGCGTGCCGGTACACTCATTCCGCTTCACTTTTAACCCATATGCGATTAGTATTTCGAAAATAAAACATATTTATTTTCGATATCGGAAAATAATGTGGAAGTTTTTGATTCAAATACTAGTTTTGACATCTGCCAGGAATTTTTTTAAACAGTTTCAATCGAGTTGCTACGTTTCAATGAAAAGATATGTAATATGACCTCCCAGTAATATCTACACAGATGCTGATAATAATAATAATAATTTTTTTTTTCAACGTTGGGAGGTGGAAATCTTCAAAAGATACCGATCAGCTCCTGCCTCTCGGCATGCCGGATTTTTACCGACTAAAACCACCTCCGTCTCCTTCAATCACTCTCTCCATCAAATTTTCAGTAATTTTCCGTAGTTAAATTTCAGTACATAGTACTTCCCAGACGATAAGAAATCGGTATAAGGGATAGTACCAAATTTGTAAATTTTTAGTATCCTTTTAGTTAAATTAATCGTTCAGACTATATGTTCATAAATTATTTTATGTTGTCTACATGTTTGGCTTTGACTTTAGTGGAGCTGATTGATCTTGTAGTTTACTTCGAATATTGATCCTGAAGGAGGTATTTTTTTAGTGTCGTTTTAAAGGAAGTTGGGTTCGCTATGTTTTTAATTTTGTCCGGTAATGTATTGTAGAAATTAGCTGCTTTGTTAAAGGGATCTTCTTTTAGCCGATCAGTTCTGGCAAATGCGATAGCTATATTATTCATGGTTCTCATTCTGTAAGAGTTTTTCCCCTCAATTTTATCCAATTTGAAGGTGGTGTTTTCATTACGGTGTAAATTCTTGTGTATGAATTTAGCTCTTTCCATGGAAATCATGCCTTGCAAATTCAATTCTTGGGCTGTTTTGAAAACTTCGCTCGTTGGAGTTGGCATAGGGAGATTGTAAATGGTTTTATACGCTTTCGTTACTAGTCTGGAGATGGTTAAGAGGTTACTTTTAGAAGTTTGACTCCAATTCAAGATGCCGTAAGAAATCTTCGAAAGGAGATGCGCATATACAATTTGGATTTTTTTTTCTTTGGAAAGAAGTAGAAGCGACGTAGAAGTCCAATGAAGATAGCAAGTTTTTTCCTTAGCTCATTTATGTGTGGAGTCCATGTTAGTTTCTCGTCTATTACAAGTCCTGAATATTTCATTTGTTCCACTCTCTGGAGGGCCGTGCCATTGATTTTTACGTGTGGTTGCATGTCAGTCTTGTTCTTTTGTTTGAAAATGATATATTTAGTTTTCCCCGCGTTTATTGCCAATCTACTTTGTAGAAGCCAATACCAATACTTGTCCAGGTCAGTATTTACTTTTTGCTCAATTTCGAGATTAGTTTTGCCTGAGTACACGAGCACAGTGTCATCTGCGTACATAACCACTTTCGCAACAAGGTCTGCTTTTTTTATGGCGTTGATATAGAGTAGAAATAACGTTGGTCCTAGGATCGAGCCCTGCGGAACACCTATGGTAATTTCAGCAGTTTTGCTTTTGACACCTCCTATTACTGTGTTTTGAGATCTATCCGTCAAGTAGCTGCGTATTAATTCATTCGCTTCTCCCACAATTCCATATTCTCTGAGCCTGGTGATTAAAGTTTCATGTGTCACTGTGTCGAATGCTTTCTTTAGGTCCACGAAAACTGCTGCAACGTAATGGCCTTTATCCAAGTACTCATTCACAAATCTAATTACATCAGGAATGGCATCTGTTGTGCCTTTGCCCGCCTGGAATCCGTACTGGTTTCTATCCAAGATTTCGTTTTGTAATAAGTATTCTTTGATTCGGGAATCTACAATTTTTTCAAGGATTTTACTTAATGAATTCAAGAGTGAGATTGGTCTGTAATTATTTGGGTCAGTTTCATCACCTCCTTTAAAAATCGGTATAACTGCAGAGATTTTTAGGTATCCCGGGAATCTTCCCTACTTAATACATCTATTTATTAATTTCACGAGTGTATCAGCAATATTTTCTTTGATTAATTTGAGTTCATCAACGGAGATACCGTCAGGGCCTGGTGGTATTTCTTTTTTATTGGTTGTTCTTAAATGGAAAGAAGAGATTGGGAATGTGCTTCGGGACAAAGATGTCTGCATCGGTGGTAATTTCGCTACTATTTCATGACCTATTTTTGAGAAATGGTGATTAAGGCAGTTGGCTATTTCCTCCGATTCACTGATCATCTTGTTCGAGAAAAATAGTTTGTCGATATTGTTTGTCTTGCTTTTTTCACCTTTCCTTAGAACATCGTCAACTAGATTCCAGAAATTGCTATGGTTTTTTGAGCTTTGCTCAAGCTTTATGGAATAATAATGTTGCTTTGCTTCTTTGACTATTTTATTACATTCGTTTTTTATTATTTTGTATTGTTTCTGTTTTGTAGGACTGGAAGGATCCTTAATTAGCAATTTATATGCTTTATGTTTTTTCTTTGAGGCAGTAATAACTTTTTCAGTAATCCACGTTACATTCCTTGTCCTGATGGATTTAGTAATTGTGGCAGAATCTTTAGCTTCCTGTATTATCCCTGCCAATTCCTGGAAACTTTCATGAAAATAATAATACTCCAAACAATAATTTTGATAATAACTCTTTATAGTAAGTGGAATGAGTTAATATTAATTGTATCATGCCCTGAGAAAGCGTCTTATAATTGTGTAAGGCTTTTGGTGTCAGGGGTAGGGGTCTAGTTGAACCCTTACTCCGAAATTTGTATTAAATCATACGGGTAATAATACGCAAACATCAATCGAATAAGTGAAATTATGTAATAATATTCGTGTAAATCCTTTATTCATTACAAATATTATTTTTCATTGTTTTTATATGAACAACCTCTAATTTTTTGTTTGATAAAAACTTTTTAATCATCTGAGATGCCATAAATGCAAAGCTAAATGAAAACAAAGTTTTTGTTTTTTTATAATTGCAGTTTTTTTATTAAAAGATTTTTTATAAAAATTAAAAAACAGCTTTGCTTATATTATTGAAAATTCGCTCAAATCATGCAAATGTTAGTATACTTTGATTGGCACTAGCAGGGATTGGAGCATCATGGAATATTATGCGTATCATAATGACTATTATTTGTTTATGGTTTTTTAGTGATTTTTTTCCAATTTAAAAAAAAAAACTTTAATTATTTATTGATAAAAACTACTTAGGGTATTACATTTTTATAAGCATTGATTGTTGAAATTGCAAATCAGGTGGAAAAAAATCAAAAAGAATCAAAAAAATCCTAATTTTATGCACTTATTTTTATTGTGTGAAATTTACTGAAAATTTGTTGAAATCATACAACTGTTAACACGTTTCGATTGACCCCTGAACGATGTCAATACAAAGTTTTGTTCGTGAGATATATTGTGTGATAGAAATGATCTGGGATGTGTCAAAACAAAAAATACCCGACTGAAAGCTCTCCAAAATCTAATCATTGCTCATACGCATCGATTAACATCTCAACCAAGTTCATGCGACTTTTCTTTTGTCAGGTATCGTCTAAGAAAATAATGATCACGCACGTACGTTCACACGCAGACCTCTTTCCAAAAACAATCTCAATAATTTAAAACGTGAAGATATGTTGAAAATTTCAATTTGAATTTTCGAACCGATTACAAGAACATTCCATATACGATACATTATAGAGAGATTATGGGAAATATGTATACATATACCTTTCTATGTACGGTTGCATGCATAGTTGCAGGGTTGTTTTATATAATCGCTAGCAGTAAAAGCATTTCATCCTCAATTTGTTATTACTTTCACCTACCTTTGACATATTTTTAACGCTTATCGTCTCCTTTAACTCTACTTTCTAATCAATTTCATTATTTTGTTACCAATTTATAAATGTGAACACAAATTTTTCAGCATACGCAAGCATACAATAAAGGGATCAAAGAAAATTTACACTCGTTACTGCTTTCAAATCTCAACTTAATTGCAATATAGTCGCCTGTAGTAGTTTTTGGCAGTTTCATCTAACCTATTTAATCATATTTCTATCATTTTTGAAGATCTAGACTAACAAGGTATTTTCCGAACGATGACAAGAACTAGCTATCTCCTTTCCTCCCCGTTTTTAGGACTTGGTATCTCTGGGTCGTCCGACTAACTCTTCTTCGAACATGTGAAGATCAGTCGGATCCGGAAGCATTCGGTTTAGTATAATTGAAGTCCGTTTCACACTAAGCGGACTCCCAATTCGACTGCCAGTTAAGCTCGCAACCTAATCCATCTAACAGGGCTACAACGGTCGCATCTATAAATCGCTTACTTGCAGAATCTCAATGCCTGTTGAAACCACCGCAACTATTTATCGGAAGAATCAATCACGAATAATGTACGATGCAGTCAAAACCAGTCTATTTCTGAAACTCAATCATAAAACCTCAATTCTTAAGCGACGAGTCAGCGCGGAAAACAATACTGAGAGTTGTAAGGGAGAAACTATCAGTAGTGGATGTTTCATCCACATTATGAAATGGATTTCAACCGGCAGTATTCGGGAAAGTGACTTGTGGTAATGGCTGGAACTCGTTCACCGCCACCACCATTTTGTCCCTGTTAGGCGGCTCAGGTTGTGAGTCCAACTACCAAATGGATTGAAAGTCCTCTTCATGTTACTCGAGCTCAAGAATGGATTATTAATGATTAGCGGCGATTCCGTTTTGACGAAAACGTAACTAATAAATATGAGTGACGTGATCGGTGGCGGTAGTTTGCCCGCATAATCCTTAGTAAATTTTCACGACGACGGTATTGTGGCGTTTTCCCAATTGCATAGTCAGCTATTTCTCTTGTCGTTTGTGTATCACCACCTGGCTTTACATATGTTCCTGCGGAGTGTCGCATCACCTGTAAAGATGCTCAGCGAGGACGGCTGGGGATCTACCTGCTCGGCTACCGTTCAGAAAGACAAATTGGCAAATTATGGTAGCGATTACTTAGAAATCACGATAGGCTCCACTACGTTTTCCTTCCTCCATTCAAGTTATCACAATATAAGTGTTGTCACAATTCACGATATTCCCTTCGACATATCATAGGGCATGCTTTGTCCTGTCGCCCGTGTATCAATTGGTGTCGAATTGCGACTCGTCCTTAAAATTCCTACAACTTCTTAATAGAGCTGATGCGAGATTTTATTTTCAATAAATTTTTACTCAGGATAAATGCAGCTATTGTTTGTTACCCAAATTTTTGTCATTTGGGTGAAGGTTTGTTACCGTTACCTTTTCGGGGAAGGACCTAATCGTTCGGTCGAGGCCTTCGGGTGCCGGTCAGCCCGTTGGAGACGGGTCGTGGGCGCCACTCGTCCACCCCAATGGGCCTCTTGAGCCGTCGGACGAGAATCCGGCTCACCGAGATTCCTGAAGTGTTCGTTTCCGGCACAGGGAAGGAAAAGGAAGAGAGGGGGAAAAAAAGAACAACGTATTCGAAATCACTTTTCTCTTTCTTTATTTTCTTCTTCTTTGACACGGAATGGTTATTTGAAAAAGATTCAAGAGCAGTCTACGACGTTATCCACCACTTATTCGCTGTTTACAACTTAACTTAACACTACTTAATCTACACCTATTCTTCTAACTAATCTAACCTGCGCTGCGCCGGGACTCCTCAGCGATGTCTCGCTACTCCCGATCTGGAGCTGATGGCAACGATTCGTCTACGTCTCGCAACTGGTCTATCGCGACGATCGCTCTATTGTGCTTCGACCCACTTCTCACACGCGCGCTTTCAATTCGGCCCGTCGGGATGCCCACCGAGCTCCAACCGTTTAACAGATAGGGGAAACTATTTGGCGCGACTTCGCCTTGTCGGCTACACTGGCACAAAGTTATGGGGGGTATCACTTACACGAACTCTTCAAGACTCTCCATAGACGCGCACCGCAATGGGTCTTTTCTCGACGATTCTTCAGTTTACTTGCTTCACTGTTGCCTGCTAAACGCACTCTCGCACGTGCGTTTTCAAATTCACTCTTGCGGCTGCCTACGGGACACTAACCGTTCGAAGGATAAGGGAAGCGCATTGGCGGAACTTCACTTACGCGGACTTTCCAAGAATCTCCGTGGACGCGCACCGCAATGGGTCTTTTCCCCGACGAGTCTTCAGTTCACTTGCTTCACTGTTGCCTGCTAAACGCACTCTCGCCCGTGTGTTTTCACATTCACTCTTGCGGTTGCCTACGGGACACTAACCGTTCGAAGGATAAGGGAAACGCACTGGCGGAACTGCACTTACGCGGACTTTCCAAGATTCTCCGTGGACGCGCACCGCAATTGGCCTTTTCCCCGACGATTCTTCAATTCACTGCTTCTTAACGCTCCGCTAATTTATTTTTCGTCTTCCGCGCGGGTCTCGCCTATGAAATCCAACAGTCGACAGAGAGCTTCCGAAGAGACACTTTTCGCCTTTATAGCCTCGCCCGAAACCGCTTGGCCGGTTCCCGCAACCAACGGCGAACCAGATTCTTTGTTCGCGGTCATTGGCATCGGGCGAGGGTCCACAAGTTCGCGTGCTTGATTGTGACACCGCCCGCGAGCTTTTCGCCTCGATTAAAAATGGAGCTTGCGTGGGCGGTGCGTGGTTTGAGGCGTATCCCCCCGGCGCTGACTACGTCGGCTATTTCCTATTGGCTCGACGCCAACCGCCAGAGTATATAACACAAGGCGGTTGGGCCGAGCCCCTACTCAAACTATTCTAACTTAAATAAGCTAGTCTACAAGTGGTGGCTCCTAAAGCGAGTAAGTGGTGGTACCGCGAGTCGAACCGTGGCAGGTTTAACTATTTTGGGAACAGATTTTTTTTAATTTGAGAAACAGATTTTTCACTTGGCATAGAGTTTATGCTAATATACAATCAAATTCTAAATCATTTGTCTTCTAGGTAATTTTAACGCCCATTCCGACAAGGGAACATTCAAC
The DNA here is from genome assembly GCA_963942545.1 of Oxycera nigricornis. Lineage (NCBI taxonomy): Eukaryota > Metazoa > Arthropoda > Insecta > Diptera > Stratiomyidae > Oxycera > Oxycera nigricornis. The sequence continues at coordinate 47,889,233 of OZ012663.1, forward strand.
GTACATAAATGCTTCGTTCATTGAAGGATATGACAACTCGGAGTCATTCATAATAACACAAGATCCGATGGAAAATACCATAGGCGACTTCTGGAGAATGGTGTCGGAACAAGGAATTACAACGCTTGTAATGATCTCAGAAGTAACTTAATTGAAACAATGGGATTGAAACAGTGCGAAATATATAATTAATTTTTTTTAAAGATCGGTGACGGACTACGAAAATGTCCACGATATTGGGCGGACGATGAAATCCAGTACGATCATATTTTAGTCAAATACATGCACAGTGAGAGCTGTCCATACTACACAAGACGAGAGTTTAATGTTACGAATTGTAAAATTGATGATACGATTAAAGTAACACAGTTTCAATATAACGGATGGCCTACAGTGGAAGGCGAGGTTCCTGAAGTTTGTCGGGGAATAATTGAGCTTGTGGACCAAGCTCAAAAGCATCACAACACAGAAATGCACTTTTCTACAATGAGTCCAATCACAATCCACTGCTGGTAATATGAAAATAATATCTTAATAACAACAATCCAAAGTCCATTACAATATTTCAGTTTGGGAACAGATAGGAGCTCGATATTTGTGGCGATGTGCATTTTAGTTCAACAGCTTAGGACTGAAAAGAAAGTCGATATCTGTACAACTGCAAGGAAGCTTAGATCACAGCGAAATATGCTTCTGGATACATATGTGAGTACGAAGTTAGATAAAATTATATTCTTAAAACACTTTGCAATAAATTCTTGGGATGATTATGATTTGCGTAGTGTAAATAAGGAGTGTCATTTCAGAACAAAGCCGATTTTATAATTGGGTACCATTTTCGGTATTCGCTCGAAACTTCATGCAAGATGATGTTGATCAGAAATATGTTTCTTCCATAAATTTGACTTCCAATTTACTAGGCCATGAAAAATTTGCCATTACATAAATAAACAGAAACTCTGGAACACAATGGAATTAATATTCCCCCCCCCCCATTTATGAAATTTAACAATTCCAAAATATTTCCACGTTTTGCATTTTATTAAAATATTTTTGATTAAAACGATTTCGTTCTCATTAAAATACTTTATTCAAATCGAAATGTTTACACACAATTTATTAACGTACAATATAAGTGAGAATGACTTATTTCAAAGCAAAAAGGACTATTTTCTACAGTTCTCAGCAAAGTGACTTATTTTCATATTGAATATGTTAATATTTCTTGATAAATCTAAATGCAAAACTAATGATCGTTAAACACAATGTTTATGTGCTCTTTTGAAGTCCCATGTATAGTTTTTTACAGGTCTACCACAAAAACCGTCTTCCACAAAAATTGCACGATATGTTGGTCCCAAATTGAATTTCACTGTATTTAATAGATAGTCGTGGGAACTAGTGGGAACGATGAAAACGACCCGAAAAAAATCATCTTTCGGTGGTTACATCTTCTTCACGAAAAACATGAGCAAATTATTTTACTGGCCCACCGAAAGTGTTAATTAGCCAAGCGCTAGAAAAATTTAGTCGGTACAACTAAGCAATCACTGACTTTACTGGTTCTAAGCGCTTGTACGAAATCCACTATGTTGCCGGGATCAACCGTCTTAAGGGGTTATATCCACTTGTAATTTAAAAAAAAATCGAATTTGTTTTTTTTTGCATATTTTGAATGTACATATATTTGAGAATATCGTCCGAAAATTTCACATTGATCCGGCAAATAGTTTCAGAGAAATTAGAGTATTTGTAAAGACGTCTCCGAGCGTTTGAAAGTAGGCGAAGCGTAAACCGGAATAGCAACTGCTTCTCATTACCCCTATGCCCTTGTCTATGCTTTTCATGATGTTTTTATTCTTGGAATTAGAATATAAAAGGTTTATTTTATACCTGAAAGCTATATTTAGAAATTTTAGGTATAAAATTAGTACATTTCGTTAGTTTAAAGTGAACTGCCACGATGTAAGTTGGAAAAAAAATTGGTTCCCAAACCGTAAAACGCGTTTTTCTCGAAACGGTGTTTTCAAAGTCACTGAGGAAAATTTCTCCAAAATGGCTGAACCGATCGGCTTGAAATTTTCACACAATCTTCCAAGATACTTGTATCAGGTAATGATCGAAGGAATAAGGTTTCTGACAATAATTTCGATTTTTAAGCATCTTTAAACTGTAAATTTTCTTTAAAGAACGATTTTTTTTCTTTGGGAAGCCACCATTTCGTCAACAATCAAAATTTTGACTATTCCATCGATCATTACCTGTATTCATCTATCCTAAAAATAAATCTTTTGGTTTTTTTTTATTTCCGATAATTTGGATCAGAGATATCTTCCTCACCGCCTGACACCTTTTTGTGAAGGTAATCTAGGAGATCTACTACAGGAACAACAGAACCGAATATTTTTTGTAATGCATCGCGAATTCTTAAAATACATGAAATTCGCTATATGTACATTTATTCTATGTATTTATTTAATAAAAAGCATCTTCACAAAAAATTCCCAAAAAACATGTTTTTTCGGACTTACAAGTGGGTATAACCCCTTAAGGGGGGAATTACCTTTAGAGGCCGAAAAAAGGTCTTTTTTGCAACTGATTTGTAGGGAAATGAAGACAGTTCTTATTAAATCAGTATAATATTTATTTTAGGTGATGTTTGAGGTTGAAAAAAAACATATTCTACAAAAGTGAAAGTTGAAAATTAACAAATTTTTCAAGGATCTTGAAAGCCATGTCGTCGCTGACGTCGTAAATTGCGTAAGCGATGCTGGCTGCAATTTTCATCTGAAATCAACAAACCAAACATTTTCTTACTCGAGAGGGTTTTTTTGATAGATAGACTAAAATATTTGCGAAATTCGAAAATTAACCCTTGAAACAGGCTCAATAAAAAACAAATTACGATTTTGACGAAAAATTTCGTTGTACTTACAGTCAAAAATAGTCCCAAAATAATTTTTTTTTAATCTTTAGTCTATATAGAACAGTTTTTTATGCTCTTTAAAATGAATGCTAGATGATGAAAATCGATTCACTAGTTTTTTTATTATCACTTACGCAATTTTAAAAAACATGGTTTCGAGAAAAGGCCGTTTAAAGTTTGTGGTCAAGAGAAAAACAACTCGGCGCCAGGCACTTCCGGGAAGCATCTCTTCCACAATTTTGAGAGTTAGCTTTTGAAACTTTGACATGATATTCCTAGGCGATATATCTATCGATTAAAACAATTTAAAAAAAATCGATTTTTTGAAGTGTCTAAAGGTACTTCCCTCCTTAAGGTAACAGCTGCATCATGCACAAACTGTATGTTTATATGGCCTAAAAATACATTTTCCACTTCACTCTAGTATTTTTTTCAAACTTAAAATGATCTCCATGACGCATAGTCTTGTCGTTAGTTTTGCATAATCATGCAAGCTTGATCGGATAAATCGTCGCGTGTGGACCACGTTTGAAGCCTTGCAATAACTGATCCAGAGTTGGCGACCGCTCAATACTGATATACTGGCCCTTGCTTTTTAAGCAAAACTGTCGATAAATCGCTGCATCTCGACGAGTTTCCATTTTATCTGTCAAAGCTTTCAGTATCGGCGGTCGTTAATTTTGCCACTCTTGCCACCTTGGCTTTGTCGCTTTCGGTATGACTGCCTCAGGCGTTGATTGTGTGATTTTTTTAAACTGATTTTGTTGAATTATATCGAAGTTTTGCTACATATAGTCATGTAGTATACAATGGAGAGAAGAAATGAAATATATGCGAGTTTAGTAAGAAAATGCTAAGAAGTTGACAATGATTCAAATATGAATGCAGTAACAAAAAAAATCAAATCTTGTCAAACTGTGTACCGAAAAGAATTTACTAAAGTTAAAAAGATTCCGATGCGGAAGAAGTGTACATACATGCTGTGGTATTTTGATATGCTATCATTTTTAAATGATTAAGAGCAGGCAGCCAACGAATGACAGTGGATTCCGGAAAAGATATTAATAATATATTGCATTATATTGTCATAAACAGCATAAGTAAGATAGACACTAAACAAAACAGGCTACATGCTAACGTTATTCTCAAACAAAATTAAATATATTACGTATGATTTTCTCATGTGATGACCTATACCGAGGTACCGCACATTTGCCTTGAATTAGGTTTTAAATTTATCACGTACGGCCTTTGCTTCTTCCACAATAAGTTGTCGCCTGCCAATCTACCTATCTTGGAAAATTTTGTGGTAACATCTGGCAATTGAAGTTACGGGACAATCTTCAATTTCTTCAATCCGTGTCGAGTACATTTTTTGATGAGCAGTTTTAAAGTCGTAGTCGTCGTAAAAAATATGAAGTATGCAGCAAGACTGCCTATATTATGCACATTTAGTTTAATAAGAAAGTGATTTCGAAATCAAAATACCATTATTTCGAACGTGTTTTTAACGACACATTGAGCTCGTGATGACCGACAGTTACAAATTCGCGTATTTTTGTCAAATTCTTTCTAGAATATGGTTTTGAGAGATTTAGACGCGTTGCAAAAGTCTCATTAACGGCAAACACATGGAGGAGCATATCTGTTACTTTTCTCTATCGAAAAATGTTAGGGCGGCCAATTAACTCTCAGAAAAAAGGGGTATGTAGGATTGCTCCTAAATATTCTGTTTTAACGCATTTTAAGTTATTCGGGAAATTTCTCGTATAATCCAACTAATAGCTCGTTTTGAAATTATTGTTGTAGATTCCACATCCAAGTAGCTTCTGCCTATTGCTAAAAACCTCAATGTTTTTGAATGAGGAGTAATTGGTTTTCTCATATAAGTGTCCTGTCTGTCTATTTCCGAAGTTGTTTGTGCTAATAGTTTATATTATGTATCTACATTTATACAGAAATAATTACGTCAATCTTCAGGTTCTCGGCGTAATTCGCGGAACAAATTCCATTCTCCATGATATTTCACAAAATGACTGAGCCAAAGAATGGATGGTCTGGTCACGCATTTTTTTTATTCGTGTTTGTCGGTTTTACTCGATCCCGCACAATTGGCGAAAAGATTGTGCACACTTGGCAAAAGATTTACGACAGATCTTCTTTTCGACTTCAGAGATGGTAAGGTATCGAAAAGGTAGAAGCAGCCCTATTATAGCGCTTGATCTTTGAATAGCTTCGAAACTAGCCAGAATTATCAAAATAATTATGAATGACAGAATCTTATGTCAGTCCAAGGTGACTCAGGCCTAATACATGAAGATGGCCTCGTTCCTAAGCTCTTCAACATGGCCCTTGATAAGTTCATTTGTAAAGTCACTATAAACAACGGAAAACCGCAACCTTGTTACAAATGTAACGTATGCTTCTGCACCGCAGCCAATCCTGGCTACGGTTTGGACAATCCCACCTTGCTTTAATCCGCGAAGAGGGGTGTGGAAAGATTTCCTAAAATGGGTAACACCCGTTTCCACGCCAGGTGTGCCCTGTCACTATTTTATTCAATATTCTTACCTAGCTAACCCTAACTATACTTACTTCTGCTTACAATTTTCTCTCTTACTTCTATTCACGACGCTGCCTCCTGATTCCTGCACCTTTTGCTGCTTCTCGCCCACGCTCCGTCGACGTCTACCTCCTTTTTTCGACCAAAGAAAAATAATCCAACAGACTTTCTCACCACTAAACACCCGTACACGACCTTACTTACTTCCCCAGTCCCAGAACAGCACCTAACAGGCTCTCCAGCTGTTGTCTGGCCAATATATAGGATACTCCGATTCTGTTCGCTGCATCGGCGGTCAACGGCGAGCCGAGTTTGCTGAACCCTTCCCGCTTTTCATTCTTTTCGACTGGTTTTATGTCGATTACCGATGCTCGTCAGCTGGCGATTTTTATTCTCCGCTCTGGGTCTTGCCTATAATAAGGGCGTGCTTTTGGGCGGACCCATTGAGTCGCCGATCTGAAGATCAATTATCGTAGCCATGGGGCCGGGTGAAGATAGTATTGACGGCGACCTGTTCCATCGGTGAGACGACGAGTAGCGTTGAATTAAAATAAATACGACAACAAGGCTCAGTTCCAACCCTCTATGACATTTTATTCTATTTCAATATCTAATCCAATGTCCCTAACCTAGATAAACCCAATCCATAATTATCTAATTCTATATCCTCAACTAAATGAAACCAATATATATTTATAAACATCAATATCCTAAGCAAATCTATTTCATATTTATATAATTCAATTCCCTTAATCCAGAAAAATATATTCCCTATTTATTTAATTCAATTCATACAATTGAATATATTTAATGACCTGCCTAGTGACTTGTCTAAAGTGACGGCTCGCTAATGCCATTTACAATCGACGTTTGCCCGCACGCTGGTTAGGGGTCTTCAGGAGCAAGATAGTCCCTTATTTTGTACGTGGATCGGCCACGCTGTGCAACGAACATAGCCTTTTTTTTATTTTGATTATATCGTCATGATAATCTTGTAGATGGTCAGATGAAGTCGAGATTTTAAGTGCATTCCCCCGTCCGGGTAACAAATTGTAGTATGGGGTAGATGGTCAGAATAAGAGTGATTTAATATGCTTTCCCCGAAATTAATCATTAAAACACGGTCCTGGAAGAGGACTTATTGAGATAAGTGTCAATAATCACCCCTCCCCTTGGAAACGCCCCGCATAACCATGACTCGCATAGCCATGCGAGAGGTCTCCAAGGGGGGTCCCAGATTTGCTGCCGACTTACAGGGCCGGTGATGGCGGTACTGGTTGACCAAGCGGAACCTATCTAGCGTATTTAAACCACAACCACCACGTTGGTCCCACAAGGGGGCCTCACCGCGTCGAGGATGATAGCAACCTATCATGGGCTCCTCGACCCCGTGGTACCTTTACAAACCCAGGGGTAGGGGGGGGGGGTAGATGGTCAATGAAATGAAGACGAAATTCATAACCCAATGAAAAAAGGCGATCAACAAGCATAATTTTATGTTGACTCATTTGTACACTTTTACGCCAAAAAATCGTCTATGCAACGGATGCGATCAAACTGCGTATTAGTATGACCAATAAAGTGTACTTTTTAGTTCTCTTAATTTTCAAAACGATCGCCGGAATAATAAGCTGCGACGAAACAAATGATCTCCCATCCTATATTATCGTACGAACGTCAAACTAGGACCCAACCGCGTCACATTCTAAAGCGCAATCTCAAACCCGTAAAGGACAGACCGAACTAGCGGATGTGTTACAACCTTGACTTGTGTGCACTTTTTGACAAGCAAACGGCATAATCGATACTTTTCAGTATACAATGTGCTTTGGAAAAATTCGCTAAATTAAATCCGTAATCTCCTTCAAGCGCCAGAATCTAGACACCTTGAATTCGCAATAAACAAAGAAGTCAAATTTGGAATGAAAAATAATTTTTAATTGTGACAAACAAAAAAGGGTTATAATCAGTGTCGGCTCGCGAGAATAAAGTTTGATGGAGCTACTGGTATGAATCCAGTGATTTACATCTGGGTTTTCAGTCACTGAAGAAGTATTACATGGAGAAGATCAACCATTCTAAACTGATCGAATGATCTTCTTTGGGGGTTTGTAAATGGTTAAATAAATAAATAAATTTATACAACTTATTACTTACAAGCTAATCAATTTACAATGAAAACAAATTGTCGATTGGACTTAAAGAATACACGTATTCAGTTGGTTAAAGTCAAATATTGCATTCTTTATTTGATGCAAGCGATTCAGGTTACCTGCAGTTGAACCAGCGGAATTTGTTGTGTTGGCACGTTTGGTTAACCGCAGTTCATTGCCATTTCCAAGTTCACTGACACTAACAACAATAGCGAAATGTATTAATACATTAAATCAAAAATATTGTTGTAAAAACAGTAACTTCAATCGACATCAGCAATAAATTCTATTTCTACTTAGTAGAGTCGCAATTGTTATAAAAAATATTCTCTGTGTCGGCTTTAATCACCTTTAATGAATTCATTGCAAACAGAGATTTCTACCAACTGAGACGATTTCGATTCATTGTGGTCGATATATAAGTTCTAATGTTTTGTGTGTAATCAAGCATATTTTCGACTCTGCAGCCGTAATCGGGTTTGTTATAACTATTTTTTATGACATACTATTTTCTTGAAAAGATGCACAACGGTTACTATCTATAAAAACAAATACAGAGCTGAACAATATGTTTAGGGAAAAAAATCAAATGTCAGTATCAGTATATGGACAATTTTCTACTATTATTTCGAGACTATTTGCTGATAAGGAAAATCGTATATAAAATATTTAACACGATAAAATTTTTTGTGACAAAAAAAATTGGAAACTACCGTTTTTTAAATATTTAAATAACTAGTATAAAAATTTGATTCCAATACCAATGCCGATTGCATCGAAACAATAAACAAGAACCTCTGTATTTTAAATATATCATTGAAGAACACATAACTCAAATACCCAACGAACTTCTATCGTTTTTCTCTGCCAAAATAAATAAATAATAATAAATAATAAATCGCTCATTATTGCAACGTCTAGCACATCTAGACAATGCTTAAACTGAGGGAACATTTTCCATGCACAGGATGTGAATGTGAGATGCATCATAAATTAGTAGTGTATGCTTTTAAAACCAGTTCTTAACCAGGTCAGTTTAAAAATAAATGAAAAGCATCCTCACTTTTAATGGAACATCGTCAGGGAAGAGTAATTTTTACTTGGAATGAGTAAAAAAATGGTTAAAGTATTCTGTGAAATGACTCGCTGGAAATGGAACAGTGAGTTATGCATGATAAAGCGCATCGGGATCATGACTGCAAAAAGAAGTCGTGTCGAGCCGAAAAATAGCGAAAAACGGCGTTACACAGTCTATAGTTTTACGGACTTTTTGGAGACATGAAAAAACAGGGGAATTTTCTTAAAGAATTCGCTCTGAGCGACTTAACGTGACGTAACCGCAAGAGGACAAGTTCGTTGCGGTTACCAGTAAGCGTTCTATGTTCAAAAAAGCTCCAGGAATTCGTGAAGATTTGAAGGCGACCCTAGATCTTCTGGTATCCAAAACAACAGAGAAATATTGCTAGAGGCTGGGCTACAACCACTGTTGCGAAAATAAAAGTAAGCGAAAAGACATACTCGTAAGTGGGCCCAAGAATACGATTGAAGTCTTGATCGATTGAACAGAGTTCTTTTCACGGACGAGTCGAAATTCGAGCTGTTTGGTGGAAAGCGTAGGCAGCATGTGCGCCACTTGTAAGGAAAAAGAAAGCATCCATACTGTGTAAAGCTCACAGTGAAGAACGTAGGATGATCTGTGACAGTGTGGTTGTTTTGGTGGTAAACGTGATGGGGATAAGTTCAGCAATGAGATTATTGTATCTGCTTTATATATGTCCCATGTTTCATTTGTCCACATATGTATCGTCGGCTATAATCATAAAATATGGAATAAATCATTCTAAATTGTTACAAAGAATTAACTTAAAATAAATTTCAAGTGGCAAGTATGAGGAAGTAATTCGGAGAGACTTTCAATAATTTTATATAGTTATTGAGCAAAATAATGCACATTCGTCTTAAATTAGATTACAAGATAATTTAATTTTTGAAAATATGGCTTCAGATCTTTACGTTGCAAATTTCGGCTGAATTTTCGAGCTATAGCCTTGAGCCATAGAAGTTTGGAATAGTGGTCTAGCACCACGAAAAGTTGAGTATTTCCGAACTTAGAACGGAGATATGGACCCAGAAAGTCAATGAACAGGCGTTGTAGTGGACGCTCAGAAATACGTAATTCTGGAGAGGTCACAACTTTGCCACACTTAGAATTTCAAAATCGCTGGCTAGTATGTTATGGTTTAGTACGTTGGCTTGCAAGAAAAAAAATAAAATCATTTAATGGAATAATAATAATGTGAATAATAAAAATAGCATGGGTCAACGCCAGCTTCTGCGTTTTTTTTGCTCCGTTTACATTTGAATTCTGTATATCCGTTCTGCCTGCCAGGCAAGTGCAATTCATGCGTCAAGTTGTAGGTTTATGTACATTATATGCTTAGGAAAGTGAATTTAAAGGAAGCTTCGCTGGAAAAAATGAGTTGACTTAAAATGAGACAATAAAAAATGCCTTTTTTACTTGTTAGGTTGGAAACTTTTCAGACAACTCTCGTAGTGGCGAATTGACTGTGCCAAAGTTTTTGTTGTTGTATTTCCTTCGTTGGCAAATTGGATGCGTGACAGCACAAACGCGGTTTCCAAGAAAAATAATACAAATACACTTTGAAACAGGAATTATGGTTTTCTATTTGTTGTAATAATCTTTCGATTTTACTTCCAATATTTTAGTACTACAAAAAATGCCTAAATTTAAACAAGTTCTATTATTATTCAGGCACAATATGAGTTCCTGCATCGGGCAATCGTGAACTATGCTGACTTGCATAAGCTCTCATTGGAGTCTCCATCCGACTAGAATCTCAGCTATCTCAAATGTGGAATCAAGAAGAGGATGAATGGACTGTTACTACGAGAGATTGATGACATCCAACTCATTATAAATACACATAAACACATTATATGGCATGTTAATCTATATACACACATTTTTACATTTTGATAATAACAATATTTTTATTACGTTTTTTTGAAGTTCTTAGATAATGGCACAACATTATTTGTGATATGGCATAATCGCGCTTAGCTAGTTTCTACACTTATGACTTTGTATTTTTACGCTCCTTGAAAGGATATTGCGTTGGACACTTTCTTTGACTCGTCCAGTTTTTCGTTGCGATTAGTTACCAAGATACGATAATGATAGTGATAAAGTAGCAATTGTATCGAAAATTGAAATGTAATGCACACCAAGCGTTATGTGGAAAGTTAAACATTTTTAGGTGAAAGTTTGTACGTAGGAAACGAATATTGTGCCGTCGCATTACTGCATTATCGCATTGTTGTAGATGTTTTGCGTTAGTAGGCAAGTGAATAACATCCCGAAATGAATCAATTTACGAGAAATTGTCTTTGGTTTATTATTTCTATTTATTGTTACTAACAGCGACAAGAATATTTATTGTACCTTGCGACTGTTTTAACAGATTTTAGCTTTGTTTCCGAAGCATGTTTCTACACTGGAATCTATTTTAATGATAACGCATAAGTTTTGTTCTGAATAAAGACTGCAGACTTGAATTCGACGAAAAGAATTTATTTTAAAAGAGGCTAATGGGAGATGAAGCCATTTGTTGGTTTCGATTGAAGGGAAATGTCGAGAAGGATTTGAAGTTAGTTCTGAGTTTACTGTCTATATTTCTATCATAAATAGCTTGGATTTATTTCGATCGATATTTTTGTATAGAAAATATCTACTTGCCGATGACCATTCTTTCATTTCATGAATATCGCAACTTGTTTGAATTGCGTAATTCTAATTTCATATCTGATATACGGTTGGATTGTTAAAGCCCAATAAATATTGAGAGCTCCTAAAGTAAAGAGTGAGTTGCGGTTTTCTTGGCATTATTGTCACTTATCATATTCTCGAATAGTTCTAAGGCCACAGGCAAAGTGTCTCTAAAAATAAATAGAATTTTATATCTCAAAATCTAAATTTAGGAAGAATTTGCCTTGTAGAAATCGGAAAATTCAATTCCAAAACATACATCTGTCAACGGTCTACGGGAGTAAATAACGTATTCGACACTCCTTATGGATCATTTTGAAAGAACCACTACTCTAAATAAACTACCAGTTCATTCACAGAATTAACTTCATCGGTAATTTTCTTCTCTTATTAACTCTATCTTATGTGTAGAAATATGTTTAGAATGAAGTTCTCTTTAAGTGTAACAAAAACATTACATGCCATAACATTTAAAGTATAGGTGAAACAAGGACGAACTTTCATACGCTGTATCATACCTTCTCACTTTGAATTATTCTCTGTTGTCAATGACTTAGTTTCACAAAGCTCAGCTTTTGTTTGTTGCTGTTGTTGCTTTTTAAAAAAGTTGCGAAAAACAATTGGGTTGTCACTAAACTTAAAACAAGCATCGTTCTCAGATGTGTTCATTTCCATATGTTAGTTCAGATGAATGTTTGTCCTGTCCTTTTCGATCTGATTGACATGATTCTAGCCTTGATACGAAAATAACTTTATGATAATCTAGTCTATAATTCTGTAAAATTTTTGTTCGACTAAAAATAATAACGAAAAACAAAGGAAAAAAACATTTAATGGCAAAGTAATATAACAATATAAAAGAAAAATAGGAATAAAATATACACGGAAATATAAGTATAATGAAAAGCGAAATGAAACTTTTTACAATTTTTTTATAAACCAAAAATATTCTATTTATCAAAATACAGTGTTTTTGCGGTAAAACGTAATGTAAAAAAATAAATGAAAAAACTGATACTTGTAATTATAGATAACACTTTCTCTTTTACTTTAATTTCACATAATTAATGGAAAAACGAATTATTTTGTATTTCTTAAAAATGTGGCGCTTTCATACTCATATATTTAGACTATAATTACTATTATAAAACAAGGTTTAGTAAGAAATAAAGAAACTGATTAAAAATAGATGTATTCGTTGCCGATTTGCCAAACCGATTTTATGATTGCTTTGGAGAAACATTTCAATGAATCCAAATGAATGTTTGTGGACAACGGTGGCTATGAAATTCAAACAAAGCCAGGAAAAACGATAATTTGGGATGGTTTTATCATTGTATGCCAGTGAGACTACCAATTTTATACTGCTTGCTCTATCTTAGAAAAATTAACTCCTTCCTTAGTGTATTCCATCGCTCCCCAATGTACAGACAGTGTATGTTCCGAGCAAGTGGCTTGTGCTGATCGTAGTACAGTAGAGCCCGTATATATGCAACCCTATTAAAAGCAATACCCTTTTAAATAACACATACTGTCGTATCCCGAACCAGTACCATATACAATACATAAAATTTCAACCGTATATATGCAACCCTCTTAAGTGCAATGCCCGCCTAATTTCAACGGAAATCCGAACAAGTATTGGCCATCTTTATCTGTTTTGACCGCTTAATTGCAATCATATAAAACACATGGTAAACACGTATGCATTCGATTTCAGGCCCACAGAAATGCTTGGCCCTTTTAAGCAGAATTCGCATGCGTTGATTTGGATAGCTCACATCGATTGGCACGGCACGTTCTGGTATCCATTGTATTGTTCAACGTTTGAGTTTTTAATAAAAAGTGTAAAAGTGTGATTTTAATAAAAGTGGAAAGTAGTAGGAGATTCATCGAATTTTTCATATAGGTAAATATATATTCTTTCAGTTTGAACCTGAAGCATTCCTGCCCCTCCCAAATTAATTTAATGTCTCACAAAGTCTGTTGTCTGTTATTCACCTCATCCCTGGAAGCTCTTAGTTTCGAATTGGCTGGGATTGAAATTAATAAGGTAAACATTAGTCTTTGGCTTAGCGACAGCTTTTTATATTTTATATGGTTGTTTAAGGTACATTATGGCTCCGAAAAAGAGGCATTCAAAATTAACAATTAAAAAAACTGGAAATTTTAGAGAAGTTATAGGCTGGAATGAATCGAAAGGAATTGTGTGGTATGTATGGGTGTGATAACTCTACACTTGGCAGGATCATTAAAAACCAGGAGGAATACAGGGAAGTGAGCATGCAAAATGGAAACGTGAATCGAATGCGATTAAGGAAAGGCATGCATGAGCCCGTAAATGAAGCCGTATCCGAATGGTTTCGACAAATGCGATCGAAAAATGCGATAGTTTCCGGTCCTATGATAATGGAACAAGCAACGCGCAAATAATGCAAAACGATGATTTCCGACCAAGCAATGGTTGGCTTGATAGATGGAAGAAAAAAAAGAATATTTCTTTTCATAAAATTCAGATTTTTCGGAGAAAAAGCTTCAGCTGATGAAGTTTCTGCAAATGAGTGGATAAAAAATGAGATGCCACAGCTTTTCAAAGAATTCGAGCCAAAAAAACGTGTTTAATGAGGACGAAACAGGCCTATTTTATAAAGCCCTTCCCAGTGGAAAATTGGCTTCAAGCAGTGATAATGTTACAGGTGTTAAAACCCATAAAGAAAGATTGACAGTCAGTAATAATTCGAATTTAAAATATTTGAAACTCAGATTCTTACCAGCGAATACTACTTCAATCATCCAGCCTTTAGATCAAGTGATTATTCGCTGCTTTTAAGCCTATTATAGGCAAAATATCATTCGGCGACAGTTATTATCGTTGGAATGTTGAAAAACGATTCAAGACTTCGTAAAATCGTTTAATATTTTGGAAGCGATGAACTTAATCAGAAGATCATGGTGCCTTGTCACACCAGTTACAATAAATAACTGCTTTCGAAAAGCGGGGTTCCTGACAGATAAAGAAAATGAAGGTTCAAATGAAGAAGAATTTATTAAATTAGCCATATGCGAAAACGAATTTAAAAACTTTGTCGATTGCGATTTGAATTTGGATACTTGTGGCGAAACTATCGACTTAGAGATAGAAGTAAGAGCTATGGGAAACACTTTTTCTACAATAGAGGAAGTACCCGAAGAAGATGACGATGACATTGATAACATGTATTCCCAATCAACGAGCCGCAAGTAGGTATTTGAATCCCTTCAAACTTTGATGTCGTTTGTTGAGTCCCAATCACTAAATTGTGACAGAGAATTTTCGATAGTTGAAAATATTATCACAAATCATTTTGTTCATAATAAAACCCAAAAAAAATCGTGATTTTTATAAAAATACAAAATCTTGAAATGTAATTTTTTCCAACGATTGAATTATTTGTTGGCTTTTGTTTCATTATATCATCATCAATTATACTAATTACATTGGAATCTGTATTTTGTTATTGCGTATTAAATTCAATATACCATGTGTGTACCTATAATAGTTTGTACATATTAAATTTTCTTTATTAATAAATACTCTATAAAATTATTGAAACACAGGGTTTTATTGACTCACAAATTTTTTTAATTTTTATTTCAACGCGTTTTGATCCTTAGATTATTTTAAGGTTTAATACAAATTTTCAAATATTTCCTGTTTTTATTCCTAAATAGTTAATGGTTGAAGGAGTGGTGAATGGAAAGGAAGGGTGATTTCATTCAGCAGGTTTTCCTTATTCTTTGTGGCCCACCTAATCTCAAGGCATTACAAGTAGTCCAACTTTTTCCCCTTGCTTATTTTATGGAGAATATTCAAATTGCTAATGCTAAACTTATGCCTTGTATCTAAAATGTGGTGGGCTATTCAAGTATTTGGATTTACCTCCCTGGTTCTTGATGTGTTCATTGTACCTAGTTTTAAAGCTCCTACCTGTTTGCCCTATATAAGCTGCATTGCAATTATCACAGGATGAACGGTACACTCCTGAATTAGAAAGGGGATCGTTTTTACTTTTGTTGTTGAAAAGTAATTTTTTTAATTAATTCCAGTCGAATAAATGAAGGATATATCAGAGTTGTATTTTAAATATTTGGACAATTTATTATTGATGGGGCCTACGTAATTTATCTCTCTCCATGATTTATTACTATCAAATTAAGGAATTAATAGTTTAAAATAAATGCCAGTAACGTTAAAGGTGGTAATGCATTGCATACTAAAAACACCGCTTAAAAACAACCGAGTTGCAATTAAACAGACAATTGAAACAGACCCCGCTTAAATGAAAAACCAGCATAATTGCAATGCGAGCCCTGTCAAAACGCTGTTGCAATTAAACGGGTTTCACTGTACTACGATTTCGCTTGTCAAAGTGCCTGATCTATTTCGAATGCTATGCAATTTGGTGACGATTCGAAGTTAACTGTGTCGCGGAGTTAACCGTGCATTTTGGGCTGGCAGGCTGATTTTTATTGCAATGTGTGGCCTATTCCATAATTGGCTTAACCCGCCAGCAGTGACGCAAAATTATCTTACATAGTTGGTGACGTCGGTCTCAGAGACCGAAGATTTTGAGTGAAGATCAATCCAAAATAACACAATTTCTGTAAATGTAGCAAATTGAACTTAAAAAATACAAGGTTAAAGTATAATAAAACACAACAAATTATTACACCACATCACGTTTATTAATAATAATAAAATTTCCCTGCAACACTAAAAAATTATGTTATTTTCATACACATCTTTTTCAGTTTAAATCTAAATAATTTACATATCATTAATTTACTCAAAACAGCCTTGGATACAGTTTGAAGATTAAGCAATCTTCAAAAAAATTAAAATGTTTTAAGTCATTGAGCAAATAATAAGCCACAAAATTATTGGAACTTTCATTCACTTTCCACTGAAACTGTATTGCACAATATGGCTTATTGTAGTCGCAAAGAAAGGGATTTCGGATGAAAAATTGTTGATGATTATACAATATTATGTAAGGATCACATACGATGATGTTTTTGTCTGAAAGTCCTTTGTACATTTGGCTTGCGTTTTGTTGCGGACTATATGTACTCGATACGTGTTTTCAAGTCCACCACAACAACAGGTACGCAAAATTATGCACAAGTATTATTTTTAGACATTTGAGACACCATCCTTAATCAATTCATTTATAGGTAAAATTTGAGATACTACATTTGAATCATTTGCTGATCTGGTATAAACTTCCTCATATAAAAATGCCAGCCAATACATAGCATACTCAAGTGACCACACATGTAAAAAAAATACTCAATTGAATCATTTCACTTACGTAAATGGTGACGTCGGTCTGACAGACCGGTTTAGGGCTTATCTCTGGAATTCGCACTCACGTTACCGTTACTTGATCGACTATCAAGTGGAGATGTCCGATTAGGCATCTATGCAAAATTACAGCCAGAATCGACAAAGGATTAAAAAATTATTCTATGTTTTCTACGAAACCGGTCTCACAGACATATGCGTCACCGCTGGCGGGTTAAGGTCAAGTGTCTGCGGTCGCAGCTCCAATCCTTTGAGCTTCATCTTGAAAGCAAAAACGGGACACACCCCCATATTTCCGAAACCATACCTCCCGCGAAAAAGTTACGTATCGCAAACTTATGTAGAATTAAATTTTCAGCAAGTTGAGCATATCTCATTTTTACGTGGTATCAATAATGAAAAAAATACTTGCCAAATCGACGCAGAAAAAGGGGGATCATTTTTGAGCGCCACAAATTCTCGATTCTAAGTGTCTAAAATTTCAAAGCGATTCCTTTTTGTTCTACAAACATTTTTCGAAGCGTTCGCTCCGGAGCATCCCCTCCCAATTTGAGCGCTATTGTTGCGCGATCGATTTGAATAACTTTTTTGCTAGACTAACGCTATATACGTATAAATATGACTTTCTAAAAGTAAATCCTGCATTTTTACACATATTTCCTATGTATAGGAAATTCGATTTATTTTTGTAAAAAATATGTTGCGTAAACTTTAAACGCTTTAAACTTAAAACTACCATTTTGGTGCGCGGCACAGCGCTCAGAAAAATCTAATCAACCGATTTATTTCAAATTTTGTGCACATATTAATAAACCGATTTACGATTGCCATAGGCTAAAACTAGACATATAAATTTAACTGTGGCAGTTTGGCAGCCCTAGTTTCAATTTCAAAAGTGCCTAAAATCAAATACCCTATGTTTAAACGCTTGTCAAACTGCGCAAATTCAATACTTATGCCCAATTTTAGGCTAATGCAGTAGATTTACATCGGAATCAACGATTTTTTTTGGAGGACTATGCTGCGCAAGTAGTGGTTGGCGAAAAAAAGTGCTGCATCATCGGGCCAGTATGGCCGCCATTTTGTTTTTCAATTTCTTATGTCATCAAAAAAGTCAAGTTTTCACATTAATAAATAAGCATGTTTAATTTCAAATTGATTGCTTTTGTCTTTTTTTCTTGACAACTATTTAAAGTTGACCCTCGTTTTTAGTCGGTCAAAGGTAAAATAACCCCTTAAGTGACGCGGAGTAAAGTGATCACGCAATGTTTCAGGTTATATCAAGTTCCAAATGATGCATTCGAAACATTGTTACTGTTCAAATCTTTCGAATTACTTTGATGTTTCGAAACATCGAGTCAGTTCAGTAAAGAGTTACACACCTTTACTTCCCAGACGATGTACATCGGTTTAAGGGATAGTACCAGTATCTCAACAATTTTTATTCAGAGTTGACTATATCCAATTTTGTTTCACATTTGTAGAATAAATTTTGACGTTCTTAATTATTGAATTGAGTTTTCAGTAAATATTTGCGAAGCATGATTTTAACCGATATTATGTTACGCGCTTCTCTTATTGTGTGAATGTGCGTTAATCGGATCCCTCCTCAGGCGCTCTGTCCTAGCAAATTTTATTAAAATATCATTTGCGTTTCTCATAGTGTAGTTAGTGAATCAGTATCGTAGCGTCAGCGTACATCACAATTTTCCCGTCAATTCCTGAAGCCACCAAGTTGTTTGTATACGACAGGAATAGAATCGGTCCTAGTATTGATCCCTGCGGTACGCCAATAGTAATCTGCGCTATTTCACTGTTGACGTTTCCAATTTCAGTCCTTTGAAGTCTTTCTGTCAGGTACGTGCGTATACAGTCCCTGGCCATATTATTAGACCCATGCTGAAAAATGAATATTTCATTGCATTTTTTGTTGTTTCATTGCAAGACTTTTAACGTTCGTTGGAAAAACCTCTAGTTTAATACTTATGGTAACATTTTATGTAATTGTTCATACAGCTACCACAATCAAATTTAGATGGCATCAGTTCTGTAATAAAAACTTAAAGTAAATAAATATCGTCAAATACAGTGCAACAGGCTCTATTGTGTAAAATACCTATTTCCATTGCGTGAAGTACACAAGCATTGCTGAAGTGAGTTCTTTATTGATGATTTGTCTCATTTTTATGAAAATAGTGTAAAACTCTTGCGACTTGTGATAATTATGTAATTTTCAGAATGGGTAAACGACGTGATTTGTCTCCTACTAGAATTGGTCGAATTGCCGGTATGTTGAAAGCTAAAAACATGAGCCAGTATGAAATTGCTAAAATTTTAAATATCTCACGAAGTTCAGTGAAGCATATAAAGAAAAAGATTGCCCTTGACGAAGATTTAAAGATGAAACACAAAGGTGCGTCTGGTCGTCATCGAATAACTTCCGAGAGGACAGACAGCAAAATTGGTGATATATGCATCCGAAATAGAAAAATGGCCTTAAATCTTTTGGAAAAACAGATTACTGAAACAGGAATACAAGTTTCTGAAAGAACACTACGACGAAGGTTAGCTGAAGAAGGTCTTGTCTCCCGAAGACCGGCACGCAAACCTAGGCTCACACCAGCCATGATTACAAAACGTTACAGATTGGCCCAAAAGTATAAGAATTTCACAAAAGATGACTGGAAAAAAGTAATTTTACAATATATCTCTATTATAAATTCAATTTTTAAGTAAAATTTGTGACAATTCTCGGTAGTTTTAATATGTTACAGGTTAATTTCTCAGATGAATCCATTTTTAAAGTATTGGTCGAAAAGGCTCAGTTTGTTAGGCATCGATTGAATGAGAAATACAAGAAAGATTGTATTGTTCCAACAATAAAACATCCCCTTTCGGTTATGGTATGGTCTGTAATAAGTATGAAAGGTCCAGGGCCCCTTTACATCGTGGAAGGTACAATGAATTCAGAACAATACGAGAAAGTGTTGGAAAAACAGCTACTTCCAACGAGGAAAAAATGGTGCAAAAAACGCGAGAAGCCTATTTTTATGCACGATGGTGCACCGTGCCTCTGTTCTAAACATATATCAACGTACCTAGAGAAGACAAAAGTCACCGTTCTTGACTGGCCTGGAAATTCTCCAGACATTAATACTATAGAGAATGATTGGGACTTTATGAAACGTGAAGTTTCTGAGCACGCTCCTACAACCAAGCAGGATCTGATTCGTGTACTCAGTGACACCTGGAAAAATGACGAAGAGATCAGGTAAACTATTGAGAATTGCATTGACAGCATGCCTCGTCGTAAAGCAGCCGTGTTGGCTGCTAAAAGTGGCCATACAAAACACTGATTTTGGCGAAAAATCGTGTTTAATTAACACAAATGCTTTAATCTAACGTAAATCACTACTTTTTGAATAAAATTCATTGTATAATATATGCTTTCCCATAATTTAACTAAAACTGTCTAATAATGAACGTGATGTGTAGTTGAAATGGCAAAAATGTGATTTTTCAGCATGGGTCTAATAATATGGCCAGGGACTGTAAGTTCTCTAGGCATACCAACAATTCCCATGTTCCCAAGTTTACTTATGAATACATCATGCTCCACCGTATCAAACGCCTTTTTTAGATAAAAAAAAACTGCACAACAGTAACTACTCTGGTCCAGTTGCGTATTGATATGTCTCATCACGTTTACAATAGCGTCTGTTGTTCCTTTACCTTCCTGAAAGCCAAACTGGTTTCTATCTACCTATTCTGCATTAAGTATTCTTTAATTCGCGAAGCTAATATTTTCCCATGATTTTACTCAATGAGTTTAACAATGTTATTGGTCGAAAATTGTTCGGGTCAGTTTGCAGCCCTTCGTTAAATATGGATATTATCTTGGCGTTTTTTAAATACTTCGGAAATCTTCCACTCTTGAAGCTTATATTTACTAGAGTAACCAGTATATCTGCGATATTATTTTTGATTATTTTGATATCATCAACGCAGATACTATCAGGACCCGGCGCGGTGTTTTTTTTTCTAGAGAATCAATAACATCAATGACTTCTTTTCTAGATGTCAGCCTTAAGTGACACGTTTTAGCATGCTGAGTTGTTTTTAGGGAGTTATGATATAATTTTCTGACCAATTGATGTGAAATGATCGTTTAAAATATTTGAGATTTGTACTGGATCTTTGAAATTTTCGCCCATGAAATTTATTTCGTTTACATCCTGGTTTTTACTAGTGTTGGTGCCTGCCTTTCTAAAAACTGTATCTGCTAAGTTCCAAAAATGACGCTGATTGTTAGAACCTTCATCAAGTTTTCTCGAATAGTAGTTTTCTTTGGCATTTTTAATAGTATCGTTGCATTCGTTTTTTATAATTTGATAGTTCTCTTTTTTCATTATAATTGTTAGATCTTTTTTTAGTTCTTTAAAAGCTGTTCGCTATTTTCTGGAAAAGTGGATTACATTTCCAGTCATCCATTTGTCATTTCTCGTCCTTTTAGGTTTAATATTTGTGGCCAAAAATTTCGCTTGCAAAATTAACTCCTGGAAGTTTCCTGGTTTTTTATTTTCAATCAGATGTTTTGTTACGTCTATGAATTTATCAGTTTTCATGTATGTAATATTCTTTTTATTGGTTAAATTTTTTATTAATTTTCGTTGTTACAGTTACACGTATCAGCCGATGGTCTAGACGCGTCCAGTCTTCAAATGTATAAGTGGTATTGTTTTTAATTGTCTGTTTGTTGTTACATGGTCCAGTAGCGTTCCTGTAGTCAATCTGGTTGGCGTAGCAGGATTAAGTATTTCTGTATTGTTGGTTGTTAATGTGTCCAAGTAATTTTGTCCTTGTAGGCTGTCGTCTAGGAGATCAATATTGGTATCTGCTATTGTAATGAGTGATTTGTGCTGCTTAGTTCGACCTCCGTGAATAGATCTCGGCCTAAGCAAACGCCTTGACAAAATCAATGCCCAAGCACAAATTTTGAGAAAGAGTCGGGGTAGTCATCAATTGTAGGGTTTCAGTGAGTCGTGTGATAAAATTGCGTAGTCATTTGATAAGTTTGCGCAGACAAGTGATAAGTCTGCGAGGGCATTTTGTAAATCTGCAGAGACGTTATAACAATCTGCGCAAGTAATTGAGAATTCGGTGCAGATATTCGAAAAATTTGATATGTCTAGAATATAGAAAATTACTTTAAAATGAAGATTTTAAACAGCAAGAGAAAGTAATTTCCATAGTATTTTTAAAGTGCCATAGTCTATTAAGGGGGGAAGTACCTTTAGACACTTCAAAAAATCGATTTTTTTAAATTGTTTTAATCGATAGATATATTGCCTAAGAATATCATGTCAAAGTTTCAAAAGCTAATTTTCAAAATTGTGAAAGATATGCATCCCGGAAGTGCCTGGCGCCGAGTTCTTTTTCTCTTGACCACAAACTTTAAACGGCCTTTTCTCGAAACCATGTTTTTTAAAATTGCGTAAGTGATAATAAAACAAGCCGCGAAGTGCGACCCTTGAGGTCCACACGGTCAACTTCCCAGTAATATCTAGATAAACATTAAAAATATTAAACACAATAATAATTTTGAAAATAGTACTACTTTAAATTATAATAATGAGAGGTATTCATAGCAGTAACAGGAATGAGTTAATATTAATCATATCATCTACGGGAGCATCCATTGATTACGCAAGGCTTTTAGTGGATGAGTGATGATGATTGATTACCACAAATGCAAATTTGATTGAAATTTTGATGGTTTTTAAAATTTAAGCCACTTATTTTTATGAAAATACTGCAAAAACTATTAAAAATCTGCTCAAATTATCCAAACATTTTAAAACTTTGATTGACTTTACAACAAAATCTTTAGAATAAAACATATAAGGTAATATCATTCGGAAGAACCCTTTTCATATGGTAACTTTGAATGATTTTTTTATTTTTAATTGAATTTTTTTCAGAGTCATGAAAAAGTTTTGCTGGTTTCTCTTCAAAAACTGATAGGAATGTATAAATTTTATAAACATTTATTACTGTGTTGTGCAAATCAGGTTTTAAAAATATTTTTGATGAAAAAAACCCTAAGTTTTTGCACTTTCTTCTATTAAATTAAAACAACCGCTGAAACGGATTTTTATAATGTTAAAATAATCAAAAACATGTTAAAACACGTCGATTGACTCCCTAATAATGCAAATATTATATCTGGTTCGTGAGATATAGGGAATGGAAGAAATGACCTTGAAGATCATGATGACTGTTAATGATTTTTTATTTTTTATTTAATGTTTCTTGCTTTCATGAGAAAAAGTTTTGATGACGTTTTTTCAAACATTGCTTGAAGTATTTCAATTTTATAAAAATTGAATACTGTCTTCCGTAAATCAGGTTAAAAAAATATTGTTTATTAAAAAAAACCTAATTTTTTGCACTTTTTTTTCTTAAATTAAAAACCACTCCAACGATCTTTTTTTTCAAAATTCGAGGAATTCACGAAAATTTCAATACGCGTTGATTGACACCTTGACAATGTAAATCGTATGTTTGGTTCGCGAGATATAACGCATGACAGAAATGACCTTGAAGATCATGATGCCTGTTAATGATTTTTTATTTTTTATTTAATTTTTTACATGGTAATGAGAAAAAGTTTTGATGTTGTTTTTACAAGCATTGCTTGAAGTAAATAAATTTTATAAAAATTGAATACTATCTTCCGTAAATCAGGTTAAAAATTTATTGTTTATTAAAAAAACCTAATTTTTTGCACTTTTTTTAAAAAAATTAAACTTGATACATTCACATAAATGTCAATACGCGTCGATTGACACCTTGATCAAGGAAATCGTATGTTTCGTTCGCGAGATATAACGCATGACAGAAATGACCTTCAAAGGGGCAAAACAACAAACCCCCCCGACCGAAGTATCCCAAAAACTAATCAGCTCTTAAGATTGCAAAGACGCTTCGATTGACACCTCAACGAAGTCGATACAATTTTGTTTACGTGAGTTATGCTCGTAGAAAAAAGTGTCCACGAACGTACGTACGTACGTACACACACACACACACACATACGTCTCCCTTTCTAAAAACACTTTATATATGCTCTAAACACCTCAAAACGTAAAGAAATGTTGAAAATTTCAATTTCGATTTTCGAGGCGATTACAAGAACTTCCCATATACTGGGAAGTTAATAATACTACTTTAAGTAATAACAATGAGAGGTATTCATAGCAGTAACAGGAATGAGTTAATATGAATCATATCGTCTACGGAAAGGTCCATTGATTACGTAAGGTTTTTGGTCGATGAGGACAGATTGAATATTCACGCGCATCAATCGTTGGGGGTCTTTTTGGTCTTGAAAAATTTTGTACATGCAGTCAAAAATAGGTTCAATTGCATGTAAACAGTAAAATGTATTAAAGATGATGATGGTTATTGAAATCTTACGATTACTAAAAAATGAATCTACTAAAAACTACAATTGTTTATTCGATGAAAGCTTTTCAAAGCATATGATCTTGCAAAGTATTGACTACAAAACATTATACTATTCAAAACGTTGATACCGCAAATGCAAATTTGATTGAAATTTTGTTGGTTTTCAAAATTTAAGCAGTTTTTTTAATTAAAAGACTATAAAAACTATTAAAAATCTGCCCAAATTATGCAAATATTTTAAAACTTTGATTGAATTTACAGCACTTTTTAAGAATAAAAGATATAAAGTAATATCGTTCGTATGAACCCTCTTTACATGGTAACTTTGAATGATTTTTTATTTTTTATTTAGTTGTTTCATAATCATGGGAATTTTTTTTTTGCTGGTTTCTCTTCAAAAATTGATAAGATTGTATAAATTTTATAAACTGGTATCACTGTTCTGTGCAAATCAAGTTAAAAAAATATTTTTTATGAAAAAAACCATAATTTTTCGCATTTTTAACTTCCCAGTATATGGGAAGTTCTTGTAATCGCCTCGAAAATCAAAATTGAAATTTTCAACATTTCTTTACGTTTTGAGGTCTTACGAGTATGAAAAAATCCTAAATTTTTGCATTTTTTTTTGTTAAATTAAAAAACACCTCCAACGATTTTTTTAAATATTAAAAACATTACAAAAATGTTAATACACGTCGATTGACACCTAAGTGATGCAAATATTATATTTGGTTCGTGAGATAATGAGCTTGAAATCATGATGACTTTTAATGATTTTTGATTTTTAATTTAATTTTTTTTTGTAATCATGAGAGAAAGTTTTGTTGGTATTTGCACAAAAACTGTTTGGATTATATAAATTTTATAAATATTGATTACTGTGTTTCGAAAATCAGGTTAAAATTTTACTGTTTATGAAAAAAAACCTAATTTTTTGCACTTTTTTCAAAAAAATTAAAAAACGCCTGCATGAATTTTTTTAAAAACTTAATAGAATCACATAAATGTTAATACGCGTCGATTGACACCTTAATGATGAAAATCGCATGTCTGGTTCGGGATATATAACGCATGACAGAAATGACCTTCAAAGGGGCAAAACAGCAACCCCCCCCCCCCCCGACCGAAGTGTCCCAAAAACTAATCAGCTCTTAAGATTGCAAAGACGCTTCGATTGACACCTCAACAAAGTCGATAGGACTTTGTTTACGTGAGTTATGCTCGTAGAAAAAACTGTCCACGAACGCACATACGTACGTACACACACACACACACACACACACACACACATATACATACTTCTTTCTAAAAACACTTAAAATATACTCGTAAGACCTCAAAACGTAAAGAAATGTTGAAAATTTCAATTTCGATTTTCGAGGCGATTACAAGAACTTCCCATATACTGGGAAGTTAAAAAAGACAAAAAATTGCTTAATTTGGAAACGGTTGAAACGCACCATTAATTCGTGCAGATGCCAAATATCTTCATAGTCATAATATTATTATTGTCTGTTTTAGGAAAAATTTTGATAAAAGTTGTAAAAAATATTTTTTAAAAGCAAATCAAGATTAATTTATAGAGTTCCAAATTTATATTATGAGGTTTGGGATGCGTGATGCCAATGCAGTTAATAATTGGATATTGTTATAAATAATTAAATATTGTTAATAACAATCAAATATTATTAGTTGTAATTTGATATTGTAGATATAAAGTCAATTATAATTATTCAGTAACGATCAAACATTCTTAATAACGAATAATTATTATTAATAATAATTAAAAACCCTCAATAATGGTTGTGAATTTCGGGGCCGAAATGGATGACGAGGTGGAGGACGAGGGGGAGGGCGAAGAAGATGACGAGGTTGCCGAGGCTTTGGTAGAAGACGACCAGTTGGTGGAGGTATCTTCTCTATCAAAGCTTTCATGGCTAGATAAAAAAAGAATAAAAATAATGAAAGTAATTATAATAATTTAGAATAATAATTATTTATAATATTAATACTTATTAATAATAGTATTTAATAATAAAAATTCACTTCACTGGGAAGTTAGTCGTGTGGGCCTCAAGGATCGCACTTAGACCACTTTTTTTTGTAATCATGACAAAAAAGTTTGCTGGTTTTTCCAAGGAAATAGTTTGGAGTATATGAATTTTATAAGCATTGATTACTGTGTTTTGCAAATCAGGTTAAAAATTTATTCTTCATGAAAAAAATCCCCCAAACATTTTTTTAAAATTTTTGCCAGAATCACGCAAATGTCAATACGCGTCGATTGACATCGTAACGATGCAAATCCTATGTTTTGTTCGCGAGATATAGCGCATGACAGAAATGACCGCCAAAGGGGAAAAACAACAAACCCCCGACCGAATTTTCCCAAAAACTAAGCAGCTCTTCAAATTTGCAAAGACGCCTCGATTGACACCTCAACGAAGTCGTTACGACTTTGTTTACGTGAGTTATGCTCATAGAAAAAACTGTATTAACTATATTACACACATTAATCTAATAATATCGCGATCGTTTCTTGGAGTGAAACTAATTTTCTCTTCATGAATGTTCAGAAATGTCACAAAATGTCCTTCTCCTTGAAGCCCAGTCCAATTGATTACACCTACGTATTACATGATATTCCACTCACGCCGGTTTTTCAAATAAAAGATCTGGGAGAGATTTTCGACCCGAAACTGAAATTTGAGCCTCACATTGTGACAATAGCCGCACGCGCCTCTCGCGTCTCCGGGTTAGTATTAAGACACTCTCAAATGTTTACTGAAATTTCTTCCTCGATCAATCTATACACTAGCCTCGTTAGACCAACCCTTGAATATTGCTCGCAAGTCTGGTCACCACACTACCAATATCTAGATTCTATGGTTGAATCAGTACAGCACAAATTCACTCGTTTCCTTATCTTTAAATTTAAAATTCCATACATGCCATATGAAGAGCGACTTTCCTTGCTGCAACTTCCTACTTTGCAATCCCGCAGACTCCTTTTAGATGAATGTTTTCTGTTTCGGCTTCACCACCATCAATTAAACTCTAACCTCTCTTGGTTAGAGTATCGTACTTCAGAACGCCCTGCCAGATCTGACACCAGATTTACAGTCCCATATGCTAGGACTGAGACCTTGTACCATTCGCCGATGTTGCGACTCCCTCGAAACCACAATACTCTGCAACTTGGTCCGTTTCCTCAATCACTCTACATTCATAAGCAGAAGGTAAAGTGTTTTTTTTTTAAATAATTAGTTTAATCTATATTATGTTTTTCTTTTCTTTAATTTTTGCATTTTCTTCTTCTTTTATTGTCTTGTAATTGGATTATGTTAGTCTGTAAAACAAATTCTTCTTAAATAAATAAATATGATAAGCCTAAGGCCTACGTAGCTAGTGCTTTCTAGAAATAAGATTTAGCATCATTTATTATGTAATTCTTGGTAACAATAATAATAGTTATTTGCATTCCCACCCTTTTGAATTCAATTTATTTTTCTGGCAGTGGACAAACTCTTGACAATGACATATTGTGTCAAGATTCAAGATGTTTTATTGAGACTTTTGTTAGATACATGTTTGACAAGACTTGAGACTTAAACGTACTATGTGACAAATTGCAAAATTTATATCCGTCAGCTCTACTACAGAAACTTTTCGAAAGTACTACTTCCAGTACAGTCTTCTTAGAGTATAAAACAAAATGGAGTACATATTCATCATTGCTCAAAATGACTTTGACAGTTGTATCGAGAATAAATAAATATACTACTTACTAACTAACCCTAAATAATATACAAACACTTAACAATTAACTTATTTGCTAGATAATATCCCTTCTAGCGTGGCGAGCGCAGGAGTATCATTATATTATTAATTGCTCACACATTAATTGCTTTCTTGAATTGATATTCTTACATGGATTTTCCTTTTTTTGCAGGTTAGGCCTTTTGTACATGTTTTGTATATGTGGAAGCCGTTCCACATATTTTGACTTTATATATATCAGGCTATGTCCTACGTATACATTATTGCCATTTCTTATTATTTACTATATACCTAATTTATATATTCTGCTTTCATTTTTTTACATGTTATTTTTTTTGCTGTTAATCCACTTAATATAACCACCCGTTTCTATGTTATCTATTAGCCGTACTAGGGTTATCCCCGATATATACCAGGTGTTGGGTCCATGTAGAAGCCCGGGGTATGTGCGTCTCTCGACGAGGGGGTAAATATGGGGTGAGGTTGCTCCACAAGGGATGCTCCTGAAGGACGACACAAGCCTCTTTGGGGCTATATGAGGACGCATAGAGAAGAGTATCATCCGCATAGAGGGATGCCGTGGAATCAGGGGCTAAATTCTCTAGTGTCTCGTTGTGCCTGATAGGGAGGTCATAGATGTAGAAGTTAAGTAGATAAGAGCCTAGGATAGAGCCCTGAGGAACACCTGACAAGATAGGTATCTGACTGGAGCGTTCATTCCCGATTTCGATGAAACCTTTCCTGTTAACTAAAAAGTTATCTATTATCCTGCTCAGTTGTGGGGGGCAGCCCGCTTGCCGAAGCTTGAACTTCAAGCCTTCCATCCAGACCGAATCGAAGGCCTTTCTAAGATCAAGTGCGCATGCTACTGTACACCTTTTTTCTCTGAGATTCCTGATAATGTTGTCTTGTAACGTGAGTATGGCATGCTCCGTAGAATGTCGCGGTTGGAAACCGAACTGAAGGTCCGGGATAAGTGGGAGGCTGAATAAAATGAAACTCCTAAGAATAACTTTTTCTAATATTTTTCCCATGTTGGAACGAAGAGATATTGGCCTAAGGTCATCAATTTGTCCCCTAAATTTGGTTTTGGGGATCAGGATAATTCTTGCCTCTTTCCATGCTTGTGGAAAGTATCCAATGTTACATGCATTGTTACAGATGATAGTTAGGGGGCGAGCCAGTGTTTCCGCGCATTTCTTCAGTAAATAGTTGGGTATTCCGTCTACACCAAAGGATTTCTTACCATTCCCTCCTTCTAGTATCACAGCAAGCTGCTGGTTCGAGACGAGGACGTCATAGATGCGAGAGGGCGGTAGGCAAGGGGAGTAAGAAGGGTTATCCGCAGAGAAAATGGTGACTGTTGACCCAGTGTGTCCCGTTCTGAACTCCTGAACTACATCACTTACTTGTGATATAATGGATGCTTCTGCCTCCTCCGACTTATCTGAGTAAACTAGTTTGAAAAATTCAGCACAGGCTGCCAATGGCATATTGTGTCAGAATGGTGAATTCAAAAACATGGTTTTGTTGCTGGTCGTTCCTCACTTACTAACCTCTTAGAATTCTCCGACTTTGCGGCTAAGTCTCTGGCCAATAGAGAGCAAATTGATTGCATTTACACGGATTTGTCTAAGGCTTTTGACTCCGTTGACCACAATATTTTAGTGCGTAAGCTGAAGAGCTATGGCTTTCAAGGGTCTTTACTCAGATGGTTCTCTTCTTATCTGGTTAACCGTGAATGCATTGTCTCCTTCTGCAATCATACATCTGCTCCTTTCTATCCATCATCAGGTGTTCCGCAAGGCTCTATCCTGGGTCCTCTTCTTTTTTTACTTTTTGTCAACGATTTGCCTCAATTCATTCAGTCTCCCTGCCTCCTGTACGCTGACGACTTTAAAGTCTTTAGGACAATCAATTCCATTATCGATTGTCAGGCCCTTGACCAGGATCTATGTGCGTTTCAATCCTGGTGTGACCTCAATAACCTAACGATTAATGTTGAAAAATGTCATAAACTTACCTTTTCGCTCAGATTCAACACTATTGTTTTTCCTTATTCCTTACATAGCAGTACTCTCGCTGAAGTCGATCATTTCTGTGATCTAGCTGTCATATTCGATCGCAAACTAAAACTTGATCATCATATTGCCAATATCGTGCTTAAAGCGTCAAAGCTTTGTGGACTCTTGCTTAGAAATTCCACTGCATTTCGGAGACCCGAAACTAGTATAAAACTTTTCAATTCTCTCGTACGGAACTTGGTCGAATACTGCTCCCTGATCTGGTCTCCACATAGCAAATGTGATACAAACTTGATCGAATCTATTCAGCGTAAGTTCACCCGCACTTTATTCTACAAATTCAATATTCCCTATGCTCCTTACGATGTTCGTCGCAAACATTTCAACCTTCCCACCTTACAACAACGTAGAATATATTTAGACGAATCTCTCCTTTGCAAGCCTTTTCTGAATATCCTCGACACTCCTCTCTGCAATGAACTTCGCTTCCGTCACTCTTCTCACCCTTGTAGAAACCTTACGATTTTCGCCCCTCCCTTCACCACGTCTAACCTATATTATAATTCTCCCCTGACTCGCTTACAACGAAATCATGACCTTATGCAGTTTGGTTCCTTCGGTTACTCTTTAAATACTTATAAGATCAAACTAAGAAATCTTATATTTTCATCTTAATTTTAGTTCTCAAATTTTCTAATTCATTCACGACTGTTCTTTATTCTTATTTTCTATTCTTATTTCATTAATTAATTCATTTACTCTTAGAGTTGTCTTAGGCTTAGTTTAGTTCATCGCTACTATGTAATTGGAACTCTTCTGTTTAGTAGCTTTGTCAACAATAAACAATTAACAAATAAACAACATCAACTAGTGACATCTGTTGCATATGTAAACATCCGTTACTAGCTTGTTTTGATCCGTAATTTTGTCCAACTTAATTTCCGCGTGTAATTTGGAAATGTATGGAAAATACGTATTTATGAAGCCGGTAACAGTCAAAATCACGAATGGTGCCAAAACTATGTAGTGTGATATATCCAAAAAAAAACATCTTTCATACATTTAAGTGACGTGTTTATCACCAAATAAAAACATCACTTACAATTCTATGAAAGATTTTAACATTAAAGTGATGTATTCCACCAAATAAATACATCGCTGAATGAATGGACAGATAGCGCTTATCACCCCTTGAATTTTCATTTTCCACTTGTTGCAGCGAGCATAGATATTGCCTTTTTGGTTGCTTGTGTCATATGGGAAATGTACGAGTCGTGCTTAGTTATTGCATCTGTTGGTTGGTTGGTTGTAGTGGCAGGCCCTTTTATCCAAAGATGGCTTACTTGCGCCACAATAGGCGCATTGTGATACCATAAAAAGATTAAGACGACGCCAGAACCTACGGGAGGACGAAAACTATTTAGAGTCTCGTATGCAGCTAGTTTTTAAATTACTTAGCTACTTCCGTGAGACTACCCAGGAAGGGTGAGCCTAGAGTTTGCATGCGATTTCTGGATAGTGCTGGGCATCCGCACAGAACCTGTTGGATGATTTCCTTCCCGTCTTCCGATCTGCAGCTTCGACAGAAATCGTTGAAAGGAACTCCCAACCTTTATGCATGTCTGCCAATCAGATAATGCCCCGTCAGTACGGATATGGTGAAACTTGATGTTTCACGCCTCGTATTGAACAGCTGCTTACTGCTTAGTGCGCGCCAAGTTTGCCTGTTTGTCCTGCAGGCTTTTTCCAGAAGCCAGTCCCGATTTGAAGCCCCTAGGTAATACTGCTTGAAGCTTAGCTTGACGAAGGCCAGGGGGTGGCTGACTTGGGTAGTTAGTATATAATCCTGGAGCTAAGTACTTGCTCTCGTTAGGGCATCAGCTTCGAAATTACCAGGTATATCGCTATGGCCCGGTACCGAGCAAAGGATCCCTTCACAGTGAAGCGACATCGCGTTTAATTGTGTGCGACATTCCATTACAGTTTTGGGTGAGGTATACGCTTTGGATAGTGATTGGATAGCAACTTGACTGTAGGAGAAAATACCAAGATTTCTTATAATTTTTTTGATAGTGTTGTATATTAAATTTGTGGGAAAAATGACATTCATCAACTTTTTTATAATTACATTTTGTTTTTATTTTCGGGAAAAAAATTATATTAATTTTTCCAAAATATTTTCAACTTCTAAACAATTCTAAAACTCACTTCACATATCAATTTTACGGTTTCATGTGATCTCCGGAAATAGGCAAAATAACCTTTTTTAGTGGGGAACCCCCATAACTTTCTATAGGGCCGTGACCAACGCGAACGTTTTATAACCTTTGGGAGTGGGGCCAAAACCTTAACCTTTACCAATAATTTTTATTCAAATCCTATTTATCAAATAATATTCCTTCCTGCAATTGGTTTTTGAAATAAAATGTTTGCGAATTGACCAGTGAACATTTGCAAGCATTACTTCACACAACTTCCAGTTGCATCATCTGAACTTAGCTAATATTATTCATATCAACTTTTTTATATTATTTTTTTTTCATCGTGAAGAATCTTTTATTATTTTTTTCAACAAGAACTGTTTCGATTATTTGAATTTTACAAGCACTGCAAATCAAGTGGGAAAATTTATATAAAAAAATGCCACTATTAACAAATTAAAAACGACTTGACTCAATTAATTTAAAATTTGTTAGAACCTTGCAAATATCATTACGCTTTAATTGACACCTTTTCGACACAAATCCCACGTTTAGCTTGAGATACACACACGTACGCATATACACACACACATGCTCGTATACAGGCTTTCTGAAACATTTTAAATTTACTCTAAAGATCTTAAAACGTAAATATATGATGAAAATTTTAATATGAGTTTTCGATGCGATTACAAGAACTTATATACTGAGAAGGTAATTACATGAAGCCAGTGCACTTACCTTTAACAGATGTTAGTTCTACGCCAAACTTACGCTGGGTTGAATCGAAACAAGAAAGCAGACAAAAATAAACATTTAATGCATTTTCGATTCTTTTATTGAATAACAAAGTTGCCTGATCATATAAACATATAATCCTAATATAACTTTAAATATTTTGATGCTGTATATGTTCAAGTTTATTAGACTAATTGCGGCTTATAGTAAATAACTCAATTGCATAGATATCATCGACATTTAAATATGACTCCATTATATCATTTACATTTTGAAAAATCTGAAAAATACATAAGTTTCAATAGATTTCTATATTCACGGGTTACATTTTCTACACTATCCTTATATTTATAATTTTACATTACATTACAATTTTCTGATACTTCATTGAATACATATTCATTCAAAACA
Source organism: Oxycera nigricornis (assembly GCA_963942545.1). Lineage (NCBI taxonomy): Eukaryota > Metazoa > Arthropoda > Insecta > Diptera > Stratiomyidae > Oxycera > Oxycera nigricornis. The sequence continues at coordinate 47,922,630 of OZ012663.1, forward strand.
AATGCATTTGTAATTAATTTTTATTTTTCCAGCAGTGTGCTATCGCAACATTTAATCATTTCAGCGCATTGAAGGTGTACAGGACGTAATTTGCTAAGATAGTGATTAAGTGTAGTATTTCAGGTATTGTCGTTAGTGCTTTAATTTAATAAAGTATCTTATACTCGTTTGTTGTGCATTAAATTTATTTTATTTTTGCCATTTAAAAAAAAAAACTTACAATATGTTACAGCTTAGCTCTAAATAAATTGTACTCATAAAAACTAAATGGTCATTGCTAATGAACGTAAGAACAGCTGCTTCATTCAAATAAATTTATATCAACGCTAATAATATATTATCTCAAAATTACAACATTTTACAGGCAAAATAAAATTAATTTAATTCTCTTTAATGTCTTCATTTAAAGCAGATTCTAAGCATGTAATTTAGAGCAAAATGTCATAAGCATTTTTTGAGTTGTTGAACAATATTTCAATTAAATCCATGTAGAATAATTACTTGAATAACTATTATGGCCTTAGAGGAAGAATCAATAAAATTATTTCGATTATCAGTGCGGAAAGGGATGAGTGGCAAAACGTCAATATGCAGCAAAATACATATAGTTTTAAAGGGTCAGATTTATCTTCAGATTAATATGCATTGTTTTTATTTCGTTCAGTTTTATCTAATAATATCGTATCCAATCAATTCAAGGTGGCTCTGTTCAGTTTTACTAATGTTGAATTAAAAAAAAAAGTTTGCTCCACGCTGCGAGTACGAGTAAATTCCAGTGCAACTATAAACGATTTTTCCGAAAATTAGAAAAAAAAGAGAAGTTGTGGTTCCGGCCGTGGGTAGAGAGACGTACCAAAAGGGTAAAAAGCATAAAAAAACTGTATAATCATCTTTCTTTGGTCAAAATTGGCTGCATGAAGGTTTGATGGCAGCACCATTGAACGATCGTCCAAATGTAGTCCATTGTGAACATGTATTTTGACAAGCTTGCGAAATAAAGAACACTTCTGTCTTAGACACCAACACGTGCAGTCTCTGACTCTGTTTAAAGGCTAAAAAAGTAAATGAGCTTCCCGGCACAGTCGAAACAGCCATATTGGTGACCCCAACTTCTCACCAAAAGAGCATTTGAGAACCCCGAACTTGCAGAAAACACGACTTCAGACCAGCTTCTTCAAGTACTGCGATCCAGGCATCCACAGGACTCATTTTGCGGATCCAACCTTTCCGAGGCCAACGTGGTTTTCTGTATTTCGGACGTACAAAATTTCAAGTAAGTTTCCGTATTCCGTATTCAAAACGTCTGACAGCGAGAATCACGGCATTGGCGCAACCACTGTACAGCCTACGAATAGCACGCTATCAGCCGAAACCCCATACATTGCTGGTATAAACGACATAGCACAAATAAAATTACCGCCATTTTGGCGTAAGCGACCATCGTTATGGTTCGCACGCATCGAGGCGCAAATACGTCTGTGTATTACTCGGACGGACGCTGCAAAGTTTGACAAAGTAGTTGCTGAGCTTGACTGCGCTACACTCGAGGCAGTCGCCGACATCGTTGAAGCGCCTCCACTAGAGGGTAAATACGACGCTTTAAAAGCCCGCATTTTGAGCGTTTTTTCCCTGTCGGACGACGCACAAATTCGAAACCTTCTGACTGGTTTGGAGCTGGGTGACAGCAAACCGTCGCAGCTCCTGCGGAACATGACCCAAGCCGCCGGCACCAGAGTTAGCGATAAGTTTTTGAAATATTTGTGGATACAGCGACTTCCTTCTCGGATACAGTCTATAATCGCTGTCTCAGAGACAACGAATCTCACTAAGCTGGCAGAGATGGCGGATCGAATCGCGGAAGTAAAGGATCCACACGAAATTCGCGAGGTTTCCCAAGTCAGTCGCGAACAAACTGCGGATACTACAGCCAGCTTAAAAACACAGGTTAACGAGATTAGCAGGGTGCTTAGTCGCTTGGAACGCAACGCGTCGGAAACGCCCGACGTATCTGTGCAGGAATTCGTGAGTACAGACAAGAGGTTTCAGCATATACATGTCGACATTGTCGGACCACTGCGAGCATCTCAAGGATTCAAGTACTGTCTCACTGTAGTCGACCGTGTCTCCCGCTGACCCGAGGCATTTTCAATGGTGGATCAAACAGCCGAATCGGCAGCAAAAATATTGTATGCAAACTGGATCTCCAAGTTTGGAACACCACATACTATAACAACCGATCAAGGTACTCAGTTCGAGTCCTCCTTGTTTAACGTACTGTGCAGACTACTCGGGAGCAATAGAGTCCGGACGACGCCGTACCACCCCGCAGCAAACGGAATGGTGGAGCGCTGGCATCGCTCGCTCAAAGCAGCGATCATGTGCCATGAAAACGACAACTAGATGGATACCTTACCCACTGTACTTCTCGGTCTCCGCAACGCCTTCAAAGAGGACCTGAAAGGATCATGCGCGTAAATAGTCTATGGCACGACCCTGCATATTCCGGGTGACATATTCATAAACAGCAATCATGATTGCAATGCGCCACTCCTTATAGACCAGTTGCGAGAGAAAATGCGAGACTTACGTCCGCAACCCGCATCGAACCATTCGTCCTGAGCCAGCTTCGTCCACGAAGATATGCAGAAATGCAGCCACGTTTGCGTGCGCAGGGATGGAGTACAGAAATCTTTAACGCAACCTTATTCCGGTCCCCACCGAGTGCTGTAACGAATTTCAAACACCGTTTTCACCGTCGACGTCAATGGGAAGCGAACTAACGTTTCAACCAATCGCCTGAAACCAGCGTATGTCGTCCAAGATCAGAAGCGAACACGATCCCACTTCGCTAGTCTCATCGCGTAGAACTTCAGCAGCGGAGGCATCTCACAGCAGCCAACGACCAGTCATTCGGCAGCCAATCAATCCGTCACCTCAATCCATAACAAAAGTCTACCCACCAGCAAGTCGGCGAAACGTCAACACTTGACGTTATTAAAGAGGGAGTACTGTGGCAGCACCATTGAACGATCGTCCAAATGTAATCCATTGTCAACATGTATTTCGACAAGCTTGCGAAATAAAGAACACTTATGTCTTAGACACCAACACGTGCAGACTCTAACTCTGTTTAAAGGCTAGAAAAGTATATCAGCTCTCCGGCACAGTCGGAACAGCCATAAACTTTGCCAAACACATTTTTTTTAAAGTTCGTCAAAGCTTATCAGTTATTTGATCAAAGACCTATGACAGTGTAATGTCGGCCTAAGACTATAAACACAAACGTATTTGAGCTCATGGATCAAGCAATTGTAAGGTTGAGGATGAATAGTTCTGAGGCCAGCAATGGATGGCTTTGAAAATACTATGAGTAAATAAATGATAGTTCTAAAACTTTGCGAATATTTCCCAATGGAATCAAAGTACACGTAAATATTGAAATGATTTTTTTTGTCTTTTTTTAAGCGATCGTAGACATCTGATTTGATTTTGAAGAAGAAAATCTGGTAATTTTCTAAATACACAGAAAATGTGTTTGTTTGCAATTTGATTTGGACGAAATTCGAAACAAGAACGAATCACGAAAACAATTTAAGCTCAAAGGAAGTAGAGAAGCACTATAAGTAAACACTTGCAAGCACCACCAAATTATGTAGACGCTATGGCTGCGTTATTTCCGCAAGCGGACCAGCCCGATTCCACAATTGCGGTAAAAACCCAAATCCGCTGCCGCAACGATTTTCCATAGTCGTAATTGCTCATTGTATTAGTAAGTTAAGTTAGTATTTGGTAATCATTCAGGTGATAAAGAACGGGCTCAGCCCTGAAATATGTATTTTTTTAAATAATTCTGCGTGTGTATTAATTAACCAAGCAGAAATCGCTTAGACATGTGATTAATTGCGATAAAAATACCGGAAGCAGTCTCTTCCGAAATACGCATGTGCTGAAAATTTGCCTCCCAAGTAGCCTTCATATAACCAAAAGGGTAAAATGGACGTCGCTGAAATCAAAAATAAGCGGTTTCACCAACAATAGACAACCCTAACCACAGGATTGCATCGTTTAACGAATATCAAACGCAGGAGCAATTCTTCAACCAGCAACGATCAGCCATGGATTTATGCTGCTTTAAGTAATTTAAGAAATTATTAATTTTTAAAATTACGCCAAAGCAAAAAATCTATTTTACAAAATATTGGTCATCTGTGGTAGATCCAGATATATCTTGATTTTCATTGTAAAGAAATTTAAATAAAGAAACAAATTATTGCAATATTTTCTAGAACATAAATTATATTTATAAATTTATTTCTCTTGTAAATTCATTATTTTAATTTTGCATTATAAATCTATCATTTCAATTTACATTCGAGTTTATTGTGAAGTGACAGCCTGCAATCGTGCCAGTGTTAATTTGTGTCAAGTACTTTTTCAAGTGATCTTTTGTTTAAATAGTAAAATCCAAATAATTTAATACAACAGGCCCGATTACATCTCGATTCCATTGCCGAAGCATTGCCCAGCCTTGATCCTTCAGGTTGAAGTAACGCATCTAATAACACGTCGAATAATTTCCTAAATAATGATTTGTCAGAAACAATTCAGCGAGTGGTCACGAAAACTCTCCGTACTCAGAGAAGACAAATTTTTTGTTCATTAATGAACCCAACTTCCGACATCAATAATGATGTCGATGTACCGATTAACTTCGGTACTAATGATAGTTTGCCAGATATGGACAAAATACCCGACGTCGTCAAGAGTCTAAAAACATTCTCTGGTGAATTTAATTGTTGGCGCAAAAGCGTCGACAGAATTCTTCAGATTTATGATCATTTAAAAGGAACTCCGAAATATTACGGAATCTTATCAGTTATACGTAACAATATTATAGGTCAAGCGGATATTGCGTTGAGTCCTATAATACTCCATTAAATTGGACAAATATATCGAAGTGCTTAACTCTCCATTACGCGAATATAAGAGACCTAGGTACCTTAGAATACCAAATGACTACATTAGTGCAGGGAGAGAGGTTTACAATCACTTATCATTGATTCTTAATAAATTAGGATTCATTGAAATGAGCCAAGACGCGATGCATATCATGACCCAAGCTTATCGCGATAAAGCTCTTGATACGTTCTGTAGTGTAATACAAGCCACAACAAACAAAACAATATTCATACATTGCCATCTGAAAGCCCGGCACGAGACAAAACATTGTGAGTCAGGCTTTGTGGGTATACCCCGAGTCCAATTACAAACAATGAAATTAGAGCGACTCAGCAAAACAATTGAAAACCAACAATGTGCACCGCGGACGGGTTCAGCATGGCATAACAATGAAAACAAAAGTGAGGTTGATGGCATTTTATTTCTTACATCTGCAGTAAGGTTCTTGAAGCCAATAAACTACACTTTATTGCTTGCGCTTGCATTTTTGACCATGGGAGAATATTGGAAATAGATTTAGGTCAGGAATATGTAAATAATATTTGATTAGTTAGTAAGTTGTACATAGGGAATATTTTAGTATAAAAGAAATGATAATCAACGAATAAATTAACATTCATACTAGAGAATTTGGACTGCCTACATCGGCACCCTTTTTCTTTTGTTTGTTCATTGCGGCGCTTGCGCTGTGTAAGAAATATAGGCAGCTCACGCATGCCATCAGCTTTGGCGCTAGACGCCGATAATTAGGTGAGTCCCCTCTTCCTCTTAAAAAAATCACTATGGCCCCTAACGAAGCTTATTTCATGGCGATCCTGCCAACCTATTTGCCGATATTTAGGACCAATAATGGAAGTGTTCAGTATTGACTAAACTTCATTATAGTAGTCTAGCTATAGCTGTCGGAAGAAATAACTGTTCAGTATTAACAAGGCTTAGTCGTAGTAGTCTGCTATAGCTGTCGAAAAACAAACAGCAAAAAAAATAGAATATAAATTGTTCAGCCTTCAGACCATATAAACAGAATCGGTTATAAATTGTTTTCTGAATAAAGAATTAAAAAGTAAAAACGTAAACTTGGTTTCAGTCGTTAAAAAAGCAAATCATTTCATACAAAAAAAGGGAAATAACATAAATGAGCTGCTCCTCAATAAGAGTAGTTCCGCAAAACATTGTGATCATTTGATGCAGGGTTTTGCCAGACATCACGAAAATAACAGGAAGGTTTTGAGGATTTATGGAAACAATACTCCCCTGGTACACCATCAAGAGCACCAGCATACAAGGCGACTGAAAAAAAACCACTCGCAGCAATCGGACCGAAGCCACTCAAAATAGAGGACTACCAGAAGAGGACAGCAAAAAAGCAACAACTCATATGTCGACGATTTTCAAAAACGTGAACATGAGCAACTGCAAGTCGGTGAACCAGTCGACATTTCAAGAGTACCAGCAGGCAACGACCACGACCATAATCTTCGTGATAGCGATAATAATAGTAGTTATATACAATAAATATTACAAAAAAATATGTTAAGAAACAATTGAATAGAAGTATTAATGTATAGAATCTTGTAACGTTATAAAAAAAAACAATTAATAATAGATAAAAATGTCTTTTAAAAACATATATATAAAAGAAAATGAAATTGTTTCAAAAAGTGTTTGATAGACAAAATTAAAGAATTATTAATTGAAACAGAGAAACTTTTGTCGAATGCAAGGAAAGGTTTGAAGAGATCATACAAACCAGAGACAATACAAGAAAAACTAAATCGTTTGGAACAGATACAAGAAACTTTAAGGAAAGAATTCGCAAAAGCCGATTCTGATAAATATTTAGATTTGAAAACACGTTTCGTCAAGGCATCAAAAGAATTAAACTATATATTAACGAGTATGCTAACTAATGGTGTAGACGATCAGACAAACGACGACAATATGGCTAATTTCGAACTTCATATGGCGATGAAAGTCGTCCCATCCTTTGAGGGTAGAGCAAAGGAATTAAACGCATTTCTAAATATTGTCGAATATATAGACAAGAAATTAAATGATGCATCAAAGCCAGAACTAATCGATTTCGTCTACAACGTTAAACTTGCGGACAATGTGCGCACTTCATTTAGCGCAAACATCCCCAACACCTTTGATAGTTTAAAAACTCAACTTTTGGCCAGGTACAAACCTTTGAATTCTGTCGCGAACATTCACACCTCACTAAGTACCATCACCCAAAATCGTTCATCTGTTACACAGTACAAAGAACGAATTTCGTCCCTTCTTGGCGAACTTAATCAGCTCCAAATAAATGATTTAGGTGCCAACACATCAACAGAGCAGAAACAAATGATTATCAGTCTGAACGACACTTATGCTCTGACTATATTTAAGAATGGTCTGCAGGATCAATACAGAAATACCATTTTTGCCGCTAGACCACAAACACTAGCCGATGCCATTAATCTGACCATGGAGTAAGAGAAGAGCAATGCAAACACCGCAAGCAATATACTACATTACAATATGCGAAACGAGCGAAATGTGATGTCAAATAACAGATACAATTCGAATGGAAGACAACACATCCAGGCATATGGCCAGAGTAATAATAACAATAGAACGAATAGATTTGGTAATAATGGTAACAGAAACTTTAGTCCAAACAATTTTAATAATAATAATAATAATAATAGAAGGTACGACGCCAATCAGCGCAGTAACGAGAACAATTTTAATAGAAATAACGCGAACAAAAGAAATAATTATAACAGAAATAACAATAATTTTAACCAAGAGACATCCGGAGAGGAACAACCCCTACCGGATTAACAGGATACAAAACCACTAAAATTTACAAAGTATCCGCATCTAGCCCAAGTTTTATCAGGTTATTTTGCACGAATACCAAAACGTATCTGACTTTTCTGATAGATACAGGAGCTGATATATCTATATTTAAAATAAATAATACAATTTCGTACATAGATGAGAAAAATATATGCAAGCTTACTGGAATAACCAAAGAAACGATAAAGTCCATTGGTAAAACATGTTTAAATCTGAGTATTGGCGAATTTAAACAAATTAACACATTCAATCTAGTGGAGGAATTGTTCCCAATCATTACTGATGGGATTATAGGCAGAGATATCCTAGAGAGATATCAATGCAAAATTGATTACGAGACATACACAATCACATTTTTAATCAACAAGGTGAGGTCACAATACTAATGAATACGAAGCCGTTAAAAATGTACAATTTTAGAATTCCTGCAAGAACTGAGGCTATAGTACCGATCGACCTAGATCGAAGCGAAGACAGTATAGTACTCAATAAAGAAATACAAAAAGGAGTTTACGTAGGAAATTCAATAGTACCGTCTAAAGGTATCTGCCACATTAAAATACTAAATACAAATAATGAACCATGCAACATCAAGAATTTCAAAATAGATACTGAACCACTCTCAAACTATAATATATTAAAGAACAGCAAGGGATATAAATGTAATCCAGATCGTTTACGTAAGCTACTACAAACAATTAGATCAGACTACAGGGACGAGAGAACAATGGGTAGCCTAATGAAAATAATCGAAGAGTACCAAGATGTGTTTCATCTCGAAGGCGAAAAACTCTCAGTCAACAATTTTTACAAACAACATATTGAACTTTCTGACAGTACACCCGTATACATCAAAAACTACAAGCTCCCTCACGCTCAACTGGAAGAAATTAATGACCAAGTGAAAGAATTAGAGCGAAATGATATCATAGAACCATCTATTAGCCCGTACAATTCACCACTTTTAGTAGTACCTAAAAAGTGTTCTAGTGATAAAAAACAATGGCGATTAGTTGTAGATTTCCGTCGATTGAACAACAAAATAATAAACGACAAATTCCCATTGACGAGGCTAGACGATGTTTTAGACAGATTAGGTCGAGCTAAATATTTTACTACTCTAGATATGACGAGCTCATTTCATCAGATTGAATTGAATGAAAATTCTAGACCTTTAACAGCATTCTCTACAGGAGACGGTCATTTCCAATTCAAGCGATTACCATTTGGACTCAAGATTTCGTCCAACAGTTTTCAAAGAATGCTTACGATAGCATTGGCCGGTTTAAGTTCAGAAGCATTTCTATATGTTGACGACATTATTATTTTTGGTTGTAGTGTCGATCATCATAACAAAAATTTAACAAAAGTGCTACAACGACTACTGAAGTATAATTTGAAACTGAACGCACAGAAATGCAATTTTTTGAGACCAGAAGTTGTCTACTTAGGCCATCTGATAACTGATGAAGGTATAAAAACCGATCCTGCTAAAGATGAGATCATAAAAAACTATCCTATCCCGAAAAACGCAGATGAAGTACGTAGATTTGTTGCTTTCTGCAATTATTATAGACGCTTCATCCCGAACTTCGCGGAAATAGCAAAATGTTTAAATGAACTTTTAAAGAAAAATGCAAATTTTATTTGGAACGAGAAATGTCAGAAAGCTTTCGAAACTTTAAAGGAGAGACTTATCTCAACTCCCATCTTGCAATATCCCGATTTTGAGAAACCATTCGTACTAACGACAGACGCATCTAGTTATGCCTTTGGAGCGATACTCACCCAAGGTGATATTGGTTCAGATCTACCCATCTCGTACGCAAGGTAATCATTAGGTAAACATGACATCAACAAACCTATAATTGAGAAAGAGCTACTTGCAATACATTGGGGGATAAATTTTTTTAGACCCTATCTATATGGTAGAAAATTCATTGTGGTTACTGACCACAGACCTCTAGTGTCATTATTTACTCACAAAAATCCGTCATCCAAATTGACGAGGATTAGATTAGACCTCTCGGATTATGATTTCGAGATTGTGTTTAAGCAAGGAAAAATAAATTGCAACGCGGACGCACTATCACGCATCAAGTTAGATTCAGATATTTTAAAAACAATGATTCCTCCAGAGAGAGACGAAAAAGTCAAAAAAGTGTTGGCAATAACAAGGGGTATGTCTGCAAAACAGAAAACAGACAATTTAATAAAAAAATACTTCAATAGATGAGCCCGATGCACAAGTAAAGTCTGATCAACTTTACGTATGGGATTGCACATCAATATCAGAAGTAAGAGAAGTTATGAAGTTGAAATTTATATTGCGCAAAAATAATAAATTCGATATCGTCAGAACAAGCGACAAAGTCATTGTATACTGTCGTGATAAAGTTATCGAGAACTACGTTTCCGCTAACGAAAAGCTATCAGCGAGCTCATATACAATTAGATCGAATGTTAGAATCTGCAACGATAAGTCCAGTGCGATATATGTATCCACCATGGAAAAGTTGTAAGATGGAATTCTCGAGATGAATATATGTGAATTAGCGTTATCAAATAACGATGATATCTTCAAAATAATAAGTAAAGAAGATTTCAAGAATATAATTAATATGTTGCAACAAAGTAAAAAATATGAAAGTCGCGCAAGACTAAGTATAATGTTATATGAACCCCCGAAGAGTATAAAGAATACAACAATACAAAATCAGTTGATACAAGAATATCACGACACGCCACACGGAGGACATTTAGGAGTGAGAAAAACCCAATTAAAACTAAAACAAAGATATTGCTGGAAAAACATGAACAGCATGATTAAAAACTATGTCAACAATTGCAAACAGTGCAAAATAAATAAACAAGTACGACACACAAGAGAACACATGTTAAAAGCCGACACACCTACCACCAGTTTCGAAACAATAGCTATCGATATCGTAGGACCATTAAGAATCTCGAACGACTATAGATACATCTTGACGATGCAGTGTGAACTAAGCAAATTCGTAATAGCATCACCACTAGAATCCAAAGACGCCAAAACAGTCGCGTACACATTAGTCAGCGATCTCATATTAAAATTTGGACATTTCAAAATATTAAAATCTGACCAAGGTACGGAGTTTACAAATAATTTAATGCAAGAAATTCGCAAATTGCTTGAAATTAAACAGTGTAATACAAGCCACAACAAACAAAACAAGCGTCGACAGAATTCTTCAGATTTATGATCATTTAAAAGGAACTCCGAAATATTACGGAATCTTATCAGTTATACGTAACAATATTATAGGTCAAGCGGATATTGCGTTGAGTCCTATAATACTCCATTAAATTGGACAAATATATCGAAGTGCTTAACTCTCCATTACGCGAATATAAGAGACCTAGGTACCTTAGAATACCAAATGACTACATTAGTGCAGGGAGAGAGGTTTACAATCACTTATCATTGATTCTTAATAAATTAGGATTCATTGAAATGAGCCAAGACGCGATGCATATCATGACCCAAGCTTATCGCGATAAAGCTCTTGATACGTTCTGTAGTGTAATACAAGCCACAACAAACAAAACAATATTCATACATTGCCATCTGAAAGCCCGGCACGAGACAAAACATTGTGAGTCAGGCTTTGTGGGTATACCCCGAGTCCAATTACAAACAATGAAATTAGAGCGACTCAGCAAAACAATTGAAAACCAACAATGTGCACTGCGGACGGGTTCAGCATGGCATAACAATGAAAACAAAAGTGAGGTTGATGGCATTTTATTGCTTACATCTGCAGTAAGGTTCTTGAAGCCAATAAACTACACTTTATTGCTTGCGCTTGCATTTTTGACCATGGGAGAATATTGGAAATAGATTTAGGTCAGGAATATGTAAATAATATTTGATTAGTTAGTAAGTTGTACATAGGGAATATTTTAGTATAAAAGAAATGATAATCAACGAATAAATTAACATTCATACTAGAGAATTTGGACTGCCTACATCGGCACCCTTTTTCTTTTGTTTGTTCATTGCGGCGCTTGCGCTGTGTAAGAAATATAGGCAGCTCACGCATGCCATCAGCTTTGGCGCTAGACGCCGATAATTAGGTGAGTCCCTTCTTCCTCTTAAAAAAATCACTATGGCCCCTAACGAAGCTTATTTCATGGCGATCCTGCCAACCTATTTGCCGATATTTAGGACCAATAATGGAAGTGTTCAGTATTGACTAAACTTCATTATAGTAGTCTAGCTATAGCTGTCGGAAGGAATAACTGTTCAGTATTAACAAGGGTTAGTCGTAGTAGTCTGCTATAGCTGTCGAAAAACAAACAGCAAAAAAATAGAATATAAATTGTTCAGCCTTCAGACCATATAAACAGAATCGGTTATAAATTGTTTTCTGAATAAAGAATTAAAAAGTAAAAACGTAAACTAAAAGCAAATCATTTCATACAAAAAAAAAGGGAAATAACATAAATGAGCTGCTCCTCAATAAGAGTAGTTCCGCAAAACATTGTGATCATTTGATGCAGGGTTTTGCCAGACATCACGAAAATAACAGGAAGGTTTTGAGGATTTATGGAAACAATACTCCCCTGGTACACCATCAAGAGCACCAGCATACAAGGCGACTGAAAAAAAACCACTCGCAGCAATCGGACCGAAGCCACTCAAAATAGAGGACTACCAGAAGAGGACAGCAAAAAAGCAACAACTCATATGTCGACGATTTTCAAAAACGTGAACATGAGCAACTGCAAGTCGGTGAACCAGTCGACATTTCAAGAGTACCAGCAGGCAACGACCACGACCATAATCTTCGTGATAGCGATAATAATAGTAGTTATATACAATAAATATAACAAAAAAATATGTTAAGAAACAATTGAATAGAAGTATGAATGTATAGAATCTTGTAACGTTATAAAAAAAAACAATTAATAATAGATAAAAATGTCTTTTAAAAACATATATATAAAAGAAAATGAAATTGTTTCAAAAAGTGTTTGATAGACAAAATTAAAGAATTATTAATTGAAACAGAGAAACTTTTGTCGAATGCAAGGAAAGGTTTGAAGAGATCATACAAACCAGAGACAATACAAGAAAAACTAAATCGTTTGGAACAGATACAAGAAACTTTAAGGAAAGAATTCGCAAAAGCCGATTCTGATAAATATTTAGATTTGAAAATACGTTTCGTCAAGGCATCAAAAGAATTAAACTATATATTAACGAGTATGCTAACTAATGGTGTAGACGATCAGACAAACGACGACAATATGGCTAATTTCGAACTTCATATGGCGATGAAAGTCGTCCCATCCTTTGAGGGTAGAGCAAAGGAATTAAACGCATTTCTAAATATTGTCGAATATATAGACAAGAAATTAAATGATGCATCAAAGCCAGAACTAATCGATTTCGTCTACAACGTTAAACTTGCGGACAATGTGCGCACTTCATTTAGCGCAAACATCCCCAACACCTTTGATAGTTTAAAAACTCAACTTTTGGCCAGGTACAAACCTTTGAATTCTGTCGCGAACATTCACACCTCACTAAGTACCATCACCCAAAATCGTTCATCTGTTACACAGTACAAAGAACGAATTTCGTCCCTTCTTGGCGAACTTAATCAGCTCCAAATAAATGATTTAGGTGCCAACACATCAACAGAGCAGAAACAAATGATTATCAGTCTGAACGACACTTATGCTCTGACTATATTTAAGAATGGTCTGCAGGATCAATACAGAAATACCATTTTTGCCGCTAGACCACAAACACTAGCCGATGCCATTAATCTGACCATGGAGTAAGAGAAGAGCAATGCAAACACCGCAAGCAATATACTACATTACAATATGCGAAACGAGCGAAATGTGATGTCAAATAACAGATACAATTCGAATGGAAGACAACACATCCAGGCATATGGCCAGAGTAATAATAACAATAGAACGAATAGATTTGGTAATAATGGTAACAGAAACTTTAGTCCAAACAATTTTAATAATAATAATAATAATAATAGAAGGTACGACGCCAATCAGCGCAGTAACGAGAACAATTTTAATAGAAATAACGCGAACAAAAGAAATAATTATAACAGAAATAACAATAATTTTAACCAAGAGACATCCGGAGAGGAACAACCCCTACCGGATTAACAGGATACAAAACCACTAAAATTTACAAAGTATCCGCATCTAGCCCAAGTTTTATCAGGTTATTTTGCACGAATACCAAAACGTATCTGACTTTTCTGATAGATACAGGAGCTGATATATCTATATTTAAAATAAATAATACAATTTCGTACATAGATGAGAAAAATATATGCAACCTTACTGGAATAATCAAAGAAACGATAAAGTCCATTGGTAAAACATGTTTAAATCTGAGTATTGGCGAATTTAAACAAATTAACACATTCAATCTAGTGGAGGAATCGTTCCCAATCATTACTGATGGGATTATAGGCAGAGATATCCTAGAGAGATATCAATGCAAAATTGATTACGAGACATACACAATCACATTTTTAATCAACAAGGTGAGGTCACAATACTAATGAATACGAAGCCGTTAAAAATGTACAATTTTAGAATTCCTGCAAGAACTGAGGCTATAGTACCGATCGACCTAGATCGAAGCGAAGACAGTATAGTACTCAATAAAGAAATACAAAAAGGAGTTTACGTAGGAAATTCAATAGTACCGTCTAAAGGTATCTGCCACATTAAAATACTAAATACAAATAATGAACCATGCAACATCAAGAATTTCAAAATAGATACTGAACCACTCTCAAACTATAATATATTAAAGAACAGCAAGGGATATAAATGTAATCCACATCGTTTACGTAAGCTACTACAAACAATTAGATCAGACTACAGGGACGAGAGAACAATGGGTAGCCTAATGAAAATAATCGAAGAGTACCAAGATGTGTTTCATCTCGAAGGCGAAAAACTCTCAGTCAACAATTTTTACAAACAACATATTGAACTTTCTGACAGTACACCCGTATACATCAAAAACTACAAGCTCCCTCACGCTCAACTGGAAGAAATTAATGACCAAGTGAAAGAATTAGAGCGAAATGATATCATAGAACCATCTATTAGCCCGTACAATTCACCACTTTTAGTAGTACCTAAAAAGTGTTCTAGTGATAAAAAACAATGGCGATTAGTTGTAGATTTCCGTCGATTGAACAACAAAATAATAAACGACAAATTCCCATTGACGAGGCTAGACGATGTTTTAGACAGATTAGGTCGAGCTAAATATTTTACTACTCTAGATATGACGAGCTCATTTCATCAGATTGAATTGAATGAAAATTCTAGACCTTTAACAGCATTCTCTACAGGAGACGGTCATTTCCAATTCAAGCGATTACCATTTGGACTCAAGATTTCGTCCAACAGTTTTCAAAGAATGCTTACGATAGCATTGGCCGGTTTAAGTTCAGAAGCATTTCTATATGTTGACGACATTATTATTTTTGGTTGTAGTGTCGATCATCATAACAAAAATTTAACAAAAGTGCTACAACGACTACTGAAGTATAATTTGAAACTGAACGCACAGAAATGCAATTTTTTGAGACCAGAAGTTGTCTACTTAGGCCATCTGATAACTGATGAAGGTATAAAAACCGATCCTGCTAAAGATGAGATCATAAAAAACTATCCTATCCCGAAAAACGCAGATGAAGTACGTAGATTTGTTGCTTTCTGCAATTATTATAGACGCTTCATCCCGAACTTCGCGGAAATAGCAAAATGTTTAAATGAACTTTTAAAGAAAAATGCAAATTTTATTTGGAACGAGAAATGTCAGAAAGCTTTCGAAACTTTAAAGGAGAGACTTATCTCAACTCCCATCTTGCAATATCCCGATTTTGAGAAACCATTCGTACTAACGACAGACGCATCTAGTTATGCCTTTGGAGCGATACTCACCCAAGGTGATATTGGTTCAGATCTACCCATCTCGTACGCAAGGTAATCATTAGGTAAACATGACATCAACAAACCTATAATTGAGAAAGAGCTACTTGCAATACATTGGGGGATAAATTTTTTTAGACCCTATCTATATGGTAGAAAATTCATTGTGGTTACTGACCACAGACCTCTAGTGTCATTATTTACTCACAAAAATCCGTCATCCAAATTGACGAGGATTAGATTAGACCTCTCGGATTATGATTTCGAGATTGTGTTTAAGCAAGGAAAAATAAATTGCAACGCGGACGCACTATCACGCATCAAGTTAGATTCAGATATTTTAAAAACAATGATTCCTCCAGAGAGAGACGAAAAAGTCAAAAAAGTGTTGGCAATAACAAGGGGTATGTCTGCAAAACAGAAAACAGACAATTTAATAAAAAAATACTTCAATAGATGAGCCCGATGCACAAGTAAAGTCTGATCAACTTTACGTATGGGATTGCACATCAATATCAGAAGTAAGAGAAGTTATGAAGTTGAAATTTATATTGCGCAAAAATAATAAATTCGATATCGTCAGAACAAGCGACAAAGTCATTGTATACTGTCGTGATAAAGTTATCGAGAACTACGTTTCCGCTAACGAAAAGCTATCAGCGAGCTCATATACAATTAGATCGAATGTTAGAATCTGCAACGATAAGTCCAGTGCGATATATGTATCCACCATGGAAAAGTTGTAAGATGGAATTCTCGAGATGAATATATGTGAATTAGCGTTATCAAATAACGATGATATCTTCAAAATAATAAGTAAAGAAGATTTCAAGAATATAATTAATATGTTGCAACAAAGTAAAAAATATGAAAGTCGCGCAAGACTAAGTATAATGTTATATGAACCCCCGAAGAGTATAAAGAATACAACAATACAAAATCAGTTGATACAAGAATATCACGACACGCCACACGGAGGACATTTAGGAGTGAGAAAAACCCAATTAAAACTAAAACAAAGATATTGCTGGAAAAACATGAACAGCATGATTAAAAACTATGTCAACAATTGCAAACAGTGCAAAATAAATAAACAAGTACGACACACAAGAGAACACATGTTAAAAGCCGACACACCTACCACCAGTTTCGAAACAATAGCTATCGATATCGTAGGACCATTAAGAATCTCGAACGACTATAGATACATCTTGACGATGCAGTGTGAACTAAGCAAATTCGTAATAGCATCACCACTAGAATCCAAAGACGCCAAAACAGTCGCGTACACATTAGTCAACGATCTTATATTAAAATTTGGACATTTCAAAATATTAAAATCTGACCAAGGTACGGAGTTTACAAATAATTTAATGCAAGAAATTCGCAAATTGCTTGAAATTAAACAGTGTAATACAAGCCACAACAAACAAAACAATATTCATACATTGCCATCTGATAGCCCGGCACGAGTCAAAACATTGTGAGTCAGGCTTTGTGGGTATATCCCGAGTCCAATTACAAACAATGAAATTAGAGCGACTCAGCAGAACAATTGAAGACCAACAATGTGCACTGCGGACGGGTTCAGCATGGCATAACAATGAAAACAAAAGTGAGGTTGATGGCATTTTATTGCTTACATCTGCAGTAAGGTACTTGAAGCCAATAAACTACACTTTATTGCTTGCGCTTGCATTTTTGACCATGGGAGAATATTGGAAATAGATTTAGGTCAGTTACATGTAAATAATATTTGATTAGTTAGTAAGTTGTACATAGGGAATATTTTAATATAAAAGAAATGATAATCAACGAATAAATTAACATTCATACTAGAGAATTTGGACTGCCTACATCGGCACCCTTTTCTTTTGTTTGTTCATTGCGGCGTTTGCGCTGTGAAAGAAATATAGGCAGCTCACGCTTGCCATCAGCTTTGGCGCTAGATGCCGATATTTAGGTGAGTCCCTTCTTCCTCTTAATAAAAACAATGGCCCCTAACGAAGCATATTTCAATATACTCCAAACAGTTTTTTTACAAATGCCATCAAAATTTTTTTCCCATGATTACAAAAAAAATCAAATAAAAAATTAAAAATCATTAACAGTCATCATGATCTTCAAGGTCATTTCTGTCATGCGTTATATCTCGTGAACCAAACATAGGATTTGCATCGTTCAGGTGTCAATAAACGCGTATTCATATTTTGTAAATCTGTCGCATTTTTGAAAAAATCGTTGGAGCCGTTTTTTAATTTAAGAAAAAAAGTGTAAAAAATTAGGTTTTTTTCATAAACAATAAATTTTTAATCTTATTTGTGAAATGTAGAAATAAATGTTTATAAAATTTATAAACTCCAAACAATGTTTGTAAAAACAACATCAAAACTTTTTCTCATGATTACGTAAAAAATTAAATAATAAATCATTAAAAGTCATCATGATTTTCAAGGTCAATTATATCATTCACTATATCTCACGAACCAGATATAATTTTTGCATCATTAATGTGTCAGTTGACGTGTATTAACATCCTTGTGAAGTTTTTAACATTATAAAAGTTCGTTTCAGTCGTTTTTTCAATTTAATAGAAGAAAATGCGAACAATTATAGTTTTTTTCATAAAAAATATTTGTTTACCTGATTTGCACAGCACAGTGATACCAGTTTATAAAATTTATACATTCTTATCAGTTTTTGAAGAGAAACTGGCAAAATTGTCTTCCATGTTTATGAAAAAAACTAAATTAAAAATAAAAAAATCATTCAAAGTTACCATGTAAAGAGGGTTCATACGAATGATATTACTTTATATCTTTTATTCTTAAAAATTGTTGTAAATTCAATCAAAGTTTTAAAATATTTGCATAATTTGAGCAGATTTTTAATAGTTTTTATAGTCATTTAATTAAAAAAACTGCTTAAGACCAAAAAGCCTCCCACCGATTGATCCGCGTGAAAATTCAATCTGTCCTCATTGACCAAAAACCTTACGTAATCAATGGACCCTCCCGTAGACGATATGATTCATATTAACTCATTCCTGTTACTGCTATGAATACAATGCAATGTTGTTGATGTTTATGTAGATATTACTGGGAAGTTGACCGTGTGGACCTCAAGGGTCGCACCTCGCGGCTTGTTTTTTAAATAACTCTGCGTGGGGATTAATAACCTTTTATCCTAACTTTCGAGGGGAGAACCAACTACATGCAAAAAATGCTCAAAGATGTTGTCTGGCTGGCACTGGTTCTCTTGAACAGTAGCTTACATCCATTTGAAAGTTATATATTACATCAACTCAATCTACATGGTTATATCCATATAGCACCTTACACCATTTCTGCTGCAGTTCATGCACTTCATGGAAACATCAACAATTCCCATTTTCCACAAAAACTGCAACATATGCATCTACGTAAGCAATTCCCACGATAAAGCTTCGCCGGCAACAGAATTTACAGTCAGTATTCAATTTTTAATAAATAGACATAGCTTGTAAGGAAACAATTATTCCAAGTTAATCGCTCAATTAAATCACGTGTGAATAAAGAAGATTTGTGTTTTTTCCTTTAAACAAGTAAAAGTAAATTAGCTGGCGCCCGAGCTTGCATCTACATCTACTTGCATCCTAAAAAATTGTGTTGTGTAAAATCAGTGCCATTATTTCCCTAACCATAACTAATTAGTTATAAGTGTTATAACGAGTTCCACAGGTTTGGGAGGCAGCCGCATAAACGTAAAAAATTGCAAGAGTGATAGCCCAATCACGAAGAAGGAGCAAGAAATATCGAGGAACGAAGCCCTCCAAGTACTTCCTTCACCCGAAAGAAAAATAGGACTTTTTTTTTAAAAAAAAAACTGCGGCCTTCATTGGAGAAGTGGTTTTAAAGGAATTCCCACAAAGCAACGAAGCAGCAATTCTTCTTAAAAGAAGAAAACAACCAACAACACGGATAGCACATCAAGGATTCTTCTCAAAGGAAGAAGAAGGAAAGCAAGGAATATTCACGGAGCAACGAAGCAGTAATTCTTCTAATAAGAGGAAAACTTCACGGATAGAACAACAAGGATTCTTCAAAACGTCTCGTCACTAAAATTTAAACACGCAACTAGACGATTCTTCGATAGGGAAGAATCAAAAAATACTCATGAGTCAATAATTCTAATAACAAACGGATAACCAAGAAGTGAGGAGGCCGCTGATAAAATTTGTAGTGCTAATGTAAGTTAACTTTTAGTCACTTTATTATTTACCTTTGACGACATCTAAACTTCTATAAGTGCTAAATTTAAGAATAAGAGTACATCAGTGCCCTTTCCAAAAATTATTTTATTCTAAAAGTGCTAAATTTTTACTGTGAATTGTAGTTTCCTAGAGAACGGAAAATTATTATTCGTGTGATTGAGCGACTGTGCGTGTAATTTTTCAAAAATTAATTATCGTGTTGTGCTTCATATTGGCAAAAAGTGTTGCTCACTTATCGATATATATATATATATATATATATATATATATATATATATATATATATATATATATATATATATAGTAGTAGAATCTCGAAAAAGTTAACTCGCGGAAAGGTTAATCGCTCGGTTAAGTTAACCGAATTTCAGCTTCCACGTACCGCTCTGAAAATTTAACTTTTCAGTTAACTTTTCTGAGCGTACGAATTTTTCAAACCAACCGCTTTTTTCGGTCACTAAAGGGGCAATTTGGCTCCTATCAATACGAAGTGAAGACGACATTCCGTTGTCTAAATTGATTGAATCAAATAGTGCTTACGACGATACACTTCGAGAAGTTCAATTGTTGATGTCGAAGCTGGGTGATAATGTTGACATCAGCATTGATGTCATTGAAAATTGGAACAAGGATCAAATTGCGGAAGATGACGATGATTTCGAAGTTTCCAATAATGATAACGACGGGTCAATTATCGAGGAAGATATTCAACAACCAAAACTGAGCTTCTCGAAAGCAGTTGAAAGCATCAATATCTTGATAAAATTGTTTGAAAACAATAACGATGCAAATCAGGTGGCAGACCTTGTCCATATGCGTACGAAAATGATCAAGAGCTATTACACAAAAGAATAGAAACAAACAAGTCTCGACTGCTTCTTCAAACGACTCCAAAAAAATTAATTAATATATCGCACGAAAATGATCAAGAGTGACTGAGAACCATAAACCAGCCGGTACAAATTTTTTTTTGTAATGATGAAAACTAAGTCATTGAAATAAATTTAGCGTGTTATTTACGAAAAATCTATATTTATTATTGTATTTTTCTCAATTTTGAAAACCACTTAGAAAAGTTAATAGTTCGAAAAAGTTAATTACCCTTGGGACATTTCGGTTAACTTTTTCGAGATTCTACTGTATATATATATATATATATATATATATATATATATATATATCAAATATGTCTAACCCAGAGGTCGGCAAAGTGCGGCTCTTTGAACTCTTGAGTATGGCTCTGGCAAAAATATCCTACGGGCTTGCCCTGTCTCTAATATTATCCGGCTGTGGACGAAAAAGCCGGTTAATAGTATGTACGGTCATTTAATATCAGCACCCTCGACTGATGTCGATTCTTATATATATTAATCGAAACAGTATACAATATAGCATTTATTTTATGATTTGCAATAGTAAATCATTACAAAAAATGTATTATTTCAAGATAAATATATCTTTTAAATATTAAATAATTCTTACGCATTTTTATAAATGAATTGTTAACAAAAACAATATGTATATTGTTGAAAATTGATTTTTATATGAGTTTATTTAAAAATGGCTGTAAATTTTGTATTAACATTTTAACAAAAAAAGGAAAACAACGACACCCGGTTGCTATCACACGGCTTTTCGTCCACGCTGTAATTAAATGTATGGATAAACATCTTATTTATCTCGATAAAATTGTGTCGGTTTAAACAGACGGGGCTAAAAGCATGACCGGCGTAAGAAAAGGATTTGTTGCTATTTTAAAAGAAAAAATTAATCACGAGATACTTGCATACCATTGCATCATTCATCAAGAAGCGCTTTGTGTTCAAACATTCCCAGATGAAATGTGTAAAGTGTTACGGTCGCATTTCGCTGCGACCGAATGGTTTATAAATTTACAGAAAAAAAAGAAGTCCTGATTGACTTTGACTTGAGTCAAAAAGCCAATCAGGACTCTGGTCAAAAAGCCTGCAGGTCTAACCCAAACCACCCGCCAAACGTAAATAGCGCAAGCACCACTCCACTGAGGCTCGTAGAGTAGTTTAAGAAATGGAAGTGAATAGAAATTTTATTTTAAGAATTGGATTATATAAACTCATCCGTGAATTATCAAGAATGGTAGAATTAAGTAGAAATAGAAATTAACTTTCTAGTGGTAAGTACAAGATAAGTGGTCACTAGGTTAAGGAAAACATCACCGAGCCAGCCCCGAGAAATTAAGCGGATTCTGACTTAAAACAGGAACACTTCGCAAGCGAGCCCGATAAACGCTGCAACGATAACTTGGATGCACCCGGATCAAGCAAAAGTAGTGATTCTACAGCTAAACCATTCAACGACAATAAGGGAACCGAAGTAGTCGTCAAATTAGCAAAAGGACGACCAATTGAAGAACACAAACCAGGCAAGACCGACGACGATGAGAAGAATGGAAGGGGAATGGCAGCAGATGGTTAAGGCGAAGCAAATGGGGATCCACCAACAGAGCAACACGCACCGCAACTGCAAATAAAACAATGAATTAATGGGGAACGAAACTTTCCGCGAACAAGTGACACTAACCGGATGACGCGCAAAACTTCCCAGATTGGAAGGAGAAACCCCATCTAGCACGGCGACCACAATTATCGGTGCCGGCCAAGCACCCGGCGACAAAAGCGTTCGCGACGGAACCAAAATAAAAAAGTTAAAAAATAATAACACCACGCACTGTCACTGTCGGATTGACAGGCGGACCGCAAAGACAAAGATGGCCGGCCGTATAACACTGGAATTAGACCAAATCCAGTGGATTTAACACCAGTGGTTCTAAAAACGAGAACTGGTTCTGGAGGTGTTCGGGACACAACGGGCCGGTGGAGGACCGGCAGGGAAAAAGGCGGCAAAAGGCAGGAAGAGGCTGGGCGATTGGACTGGGTGAACGTTCCGGAGAGTGCAAAGGAGGAACAAAAAAGGATAAAAACGAGGAGATACCACGAGTCCAGGGAGAAAAGTGAACGAGGGGATCGAGACAACAAGGAGACCGGCTGAGGACCTTTCTGAACACCGCAGCAAAGAAAAACGCGCGTTGGAACGGCGGCCGCTGCATCTTCGCCAGGAGTGTTCGTGAGTAGATTAAGTAGTTTAAGTAGATTTAGTTTAAGTCTCTTTTATTTTTCATTAGAAGTGTAAAGCTCAGTGGAGTGTTTTCTTTCTTTCGCTTTCCTTTTTTTTTTAATCGATATAAGTCGAATTTGTGCCGCATCTCCGTTCGGCGGTGAGGTCTGGCCTTACACGTGTTAGATTTGGTATTCAGTGTCGCGACCCAAACCAAATCCCAGTCAGGGTTTAGGTCGCGGGACGATTGTCGGCGCACGACTGGGTGGCGCCCAAAAATATCAAAATTACCCCGCCCCTCTTCGCGGGCAAAGACGCCGGGCACAATCGTCCACCCCGCAGCCATTAGAGGCTTCGGGGGGTAAAAGTGCGCGTAACAAAAGTTATGGAATTATTGATTACGATTATCAACTCCATTTTAGCTAAAGCTCTTATTAATCGCCAATTCAAAGATTTTTTAGTTGAAATGGAAAGTGAGTACGCCGATCTTTTGCTTCATAACAATGTAAGCTAGTTGTCAAGAGGGAATGTTTTAAATTATTTCGCGTCCCTTTTACCAGAAATAAAAGCATTTCTCTTTGAGAAGGCTGTTCACTATCCAGAACTAACAGACGGTAAGTGGATCCAAAACTTTAATTTCATGGTAGACGTTACTTCTCATCTAAATCAGCTTAATCATAAACTTCAAGGCAAGGGGAACACAATTTTTTCGATGTTGGAAGAAGTCGTTTCATTCGAAAATAAATTATTTCTTTTTGCACAAGATTTTGAAAGAGAAACATTATTTCACTTTCCGAGCCTGAGTAAGCATCGCCAAAAAAAATTTCCTCTATTGACAAATATTATTTTAAAACAACCATTTTAAATATGAGGGAAGCGTTTCTCAACAGGTTTCATGATTTTAAAAACAGCGAAGCGACCTTGGCATTCGTCAAAAACCCTCTTAATGCTACGATAACAGATTTAGAATTTTCTCCTTTTGGCATCGACATTGATAACTTTGAAATACAATTACTGGATTTGAAAAACAAGGATATATGGAGGTCTAAATTTCAACAACGTTGTGTTGATTTGGAAATATTGGAGAAGAAATAATGTGAACTAAGTTCTCAACACAAGTGGTCTGCTTTAAAAAACCTGGAGAAAGAAGACATGATCATTTTCAACGCCTGGAATAGTATTCCGGATGCTTACGATCAGCTAAAAAAACTCGTGTTTGCTATTCTTTCCCTTTTTGGCTCAACGCATTCATGCGAACAATCTTTATCAAGTATGAATCTTATTAAAAACAAGCTAAGAAGTCGTCTCATAGATGAGAACCTGCAAATATGCCTAAAATTAAAAACAACAACCTACAAACCGAACTTGAGCAAACTTTCAAAGGAGATGCAAGAACACTCGCATTAAGTAGTGTTTATATGGATGCTTCACTAGATATCAAATTATTTTTTATCAATGAATAAAGTCCTTATTAAATATAAAATCAAATTTTATTCAATGTACCCATAATTTAATGAATCTCTAAAATTATGATAAATGTTTACTACATTTACAAACAGATTTGGCTCTCAATTTTTTTTAAATCGTTTTAATTTGCATATTTGGCACTTTGGCTAAAAAGTTTGCCGACCACTGGTCTAACCCAATCAATCTAGTGAGGCCTTCCAGATTTAAACAAAATGTGGGTGTATGCGAACTTCCAGAAAATATCGCGTTGAATCAGGCTGATGATCTCCTGGGGGCAATGCAAACATCCCCCAGAATCCATTAATTCCTCCCCAAATCCCAAACCCCCGCAAACTCGATGAATATATCGCGCGGATTACGTCAGTGACGTCATCTGCACAATTACCCCAATACCTCCACTACCACCATCCTCAAGTTCATCAAATGATTTACCGGTGAATGCAAACTGGTCAGCATAATAATGATTTCGTAAAGCTCATTTACTTAACTTCTAAATTCTTTACGCATTGCATACCATTCATTAAAATCATTTCACAAAGCTCATCTACTCAACTGCATACAAACTGCCCTAATTTCGTTATAACAAAACATTAGATTACATTCATTAACACTCCACTAGAATTCTGTTGATCAGTAACTTGCAAATTCAATATAATTAATTAGGTCACATTGTCGGCAAATATCGAAAGGTTTAGGTTTTAAGTAATGAAAGTGTAACCAAGTCAGTTTCATTAAGAATACCGAGTAATAAAGACTAAGTAAATTTTCTAGTCGTGTCTTTTTTTTTCGAGTTTTGAAAAGGAATCTACATTCGTCGCGTGAGTTACACATGTAATCTCAGATAATAAACCTGTAACCGATTCTGAAATTACAACATCATTTACACCTGTCCCCAAACCTCGTACATCTCGACCAACATTCCTCCCACAAAGAATATGAGTCATGTGTTCACTTATGTTGATATGACTCACCCATTGTTCCAATTCCTTTTTATATAAACATTTAAACCCATTAGACCCAGTGATGACAGAATTGGATTGATCAAAACGAAATCATTACGAATTAATTGATTTTGCGAACTTAATTACCTCTAGCATAAATAATATCATAATTTGATGAGCCGTGTACAATTCATTGACACAAGACATCAAATTACCTTTAGTGCATGAAACTAATTGCAAATGAGATCAGTTCGCATAAACAATATACCATACACTAATAAATAAGAGATCTTATTGTAGTCTAAGTCAGTCTAAGATTAAACCAAGTGATAGAAGTTCGGTATAAAGTAAAGTTGTCTAGTTGTAATAAAGTATTGTGTGGAAGGAAAAATAAAGTGTATTTTTTCTAATTCGAAAGTGAATAAAAAACATGAAAAATAACGTGTATTTGTTTCTAATTCGAAAGTGAATAAAAAACATAACTCGTGCTGTATCGGAAACGCTTAGAATACAAGAAACACAAATTTTTCGTTCCATAATGAATCCAGCGTCGGATATCAACAACGATGTTGATATCCCAATCTAAATTAGCAATAATATGGGTCAATCAGGAATGGACAGAATTCCTGATGTCATAAAAAGCTTACGACAGTTTTCTGGTGAAGACGACGAGTTTATTTAATGGAAGAAAAGCGTCGAAAGGATACGTCGAATCTACGAACATCTCAAAGGCACACCAAAATATTACGGAATTCTTTCTGTCGTTAGGAGCAAAATTGTAGGACACGCAGACATAGTTCTTGAGTCCTACAACACTCCTTTAAATTGGAGCAAAGTCTCGAAATGTTTGACACTTCACTTCGCGGATACGAGAGATAAGAACGTTAATAATTTTACCGAGCCGTCTATAATCACCTTTCACTTATCTTGAACAAATTATGTTCGTTTGATCATCTCGGACAAGAGTCTCTCAATATTATGACTCAATGTTACAGAGAAAAAGCACTGGATACGTTGTTAAGGGGTTTCATTGGTGACTTGCCAAGACTGTTAAGCATTCGAGAGCCAGCAGATTTGCTACAAGCACTTCACCTCTGTCTAAAAATACAAAACGTAGATTATCGTACCCAACACGCTAACAACACTCAAAATACTGTACTCAAAATACAAGTACCCCCTATTCCCCCTAAAAAAACAACTCTCCAATTTCACGGCCAATCCCAGCGCCGAGGAAACAATTCTATCCCAAATTAGTAAATCATCCGCAACCTCCTCAGCCACCTAGATGGCTAAACAATCATCAACTGTTCCTTCAATCAAGCCAGTCATATAATTCTCGGCAACTACCTCCTAAGCCAAGACCTGAGCCAATGGACGTAGATTGATTGATAAGATTTTTGGTGGTAAATTACCAAAACCGCCCACAGAACACCCGATTCTACGCCCAAAATTACACAAAACGACCATCATCCTGATAAACAACAGCGATCGTTCCACACGAACAATATACAACCAGACGTTCGCAACGAATTAATGGGTAAGTCGCGAAACGGAGTAGATAGGCAGAATCTCATTGAATATTTACAAGCAGACGAAACGGATCCACACCAAAACTAGAACAATACGAAGAACAGGTCACTAATGACCGAACTTTGAATAATTATATCAATGATGGCCCCGCAAACGAACAGGTTGACAATATCTATTTTTTAGATGAAAGCGCTCTTCGCTCCCCTACTTTGGATTTACATCAAGGAGTGCAGAGCCCCTCAAATTCTTAATCGATACAAGATCCAATAAAAATTATATTTAGTCTAAGAGGTCTAATATCGACCCAGTCCCCTACGAAATCCATAATTTAAACTTACCCGTGTCGTATTTCGACGACCTATTCCGACATCCATTCACATATTCATATTTCATATAACTGCAATTCTTGCAGTCACATTTTTGCACATTCTTGAAAATAGTAAATTGGATCACACCTGACCAAAGTTGAAACGCTAGTATTTTTGCCGAATCAGGTGTTTTCGCGAATTCACTTAACTTTCAAGTTAAGTTAAGTACATTTTATCCGATAGTCGATCGCGACGCGCGTTGACTGAAGCTCGGCAAAATAATTAGAAATAATAAAGAATTGTCTACGGAATAAAGTGTTTATTTTTCTTTTCATTTGGGAAAACCCACGATCTTAAATAGAATTGTCGACGGAGGAAAAGTGTTTGTTTTTTTCCACTTGAGAAAACATACGATCTTAATTGTTAAGCAATGACAATGTAGTCTTTCTCACAAGTTCCTTCGTATGATGGGTATACAAAAGAAAAATACACTTTGCACACTAATAGCACGTACACATTTGAGCTGATAATGAGCTCACAGCTCATTATGAGCTTGGATATAATCAAATAGTGATACACTACGTGTAGCTCATTGTGACTGACAATTGGACTGTCAGTAAAACTTTTAATCGAGGAAAAACAACTGCAACTTGATTTACTTCTGTGCCACAAACATCGAGTCGTCCGTTTTCGTTCCCAAGAAGCATCAGCAAATTCTTCTACGATGACGTTGTCACACACCTGATGACGAGGTGTCTTCATAGCTAATTAAATGATAGGAGTATAGTCTAACTTCTGTAAGCTAGTTAGGTGTAGGATTTATTGAATAAAATTATACTTTTTTGGTTTATCTGGCAGCGTTATGATTAACTGGGGCCCGAGCAGGGACACCGTAAAATAGTAGTCGGTAATAGAAAGGATAAAGTTGTGGCGTTCGATCACCTCCATCTGGCACTGTGCGCGGCAGTGATTTTTAATCGGCTGCAAAAAGAATGCGCACACAAAACTTCGTCTTCAATTTCATACATTGAGGATTCAAGGCGCCAGATAAGCAACCGCTGACGTTTGCAGTTGCGACCGGTTGCATGGTCATCGAACGCGCACATACCGAGAATTTCTCGAGAGCAGAAGCTGCAGACTCACCACTCGAGAAATTTGTAGTATGGTCATAAACCATCGGTAAATGAACACACAAAGCATTGTACCATGTACACAAACAATATATTCAGGTAAAGCTTTTAACACGTACACGAATCGATCTATTCATTTCACTGTTATATTTAGCACTAATGGTTATCAATAAAATGAACATGATCCCAACAATGGATATGAATCATGAATACTAGTAACGATAAATTCTATGAATACAAGTAACGATAAATTCTAGAGTAATGCCCTCGACAAAGTAATATGAGTTCTAATTAGGGCAATTGTATTCATGAGAACCCATATGATAAGTGTTGGATTGTTTGTAGATATTAAAATGTAAAGTAAGGGAATTTCGATTAAGTATTGGAAATTTGTGTTATAGATTTTAGAGTAGGGAGTAAGTTTAAATTGTATAAAAGGAAAAGAATTAAGAAAATAAAGACAGTCTTTTTAGACCTCGCAAAGAAGAGTATTGATTTATTTAATACCTGCCTTGTTATCGGCAGCCTAGTCTCTTGCGATACTTTGCTTCTCATCAGCAAAGTAAAAACTTTGCCTCACAGTGGCAAAGTGTTGCTTCAACATTAGCAACCTTTAACTTGGGACATATCGGCTGCACGAGCATTGCTCAGCGCCAAATAGATGCAATCCAAAGATTGCTGGTAGGTTCTAATTGTTCCTCCTCCTTCCCAAAAACTAAAGTGGAAGAAACTCATCATATTTCTAGATGAATATAGGAAGCGGAACCCTCACCTGCACGGAGCAGGTATAGCACCAAACTT
Source organism: Oxycera nigricornis (assembly GCA_963942545.1). Taxonomy (NCBI): domain Eukaryota; kingdom Metazoa; phylum Arthropoda; class Insecta; order Diptera; family Stratiomyidae; genus Oxycera; species Oxycera nigricornis. The sequence goes on from OZ012663.1 coordinate 47,951,938, forward strand.
ACCACAAATTAATAAAAGGCGTTTCAGCCAACGAATCATTCTTCTTATTCGGTTACCGTTCGCCGCGTCGCATGAGACCGCGATCCTTTCACCTTTGTTTGAACTATAGTTTTTATCATATTATTATATCCTATGGTTTTTCTTTGCCGCAAATACCGCGCACACTGGCTAAAAAGTGAATCCTTTACGACAAACGTACGAAAGTTGTTACACGCAACGAAAGTAAACGTCGCGACTGCTAAACGGAGGTCCAAACAAAAATTAAGTAAAAAACGCGAGCGAATTGTGCCGGAAAAACAAAGGCAGTAGAGCTGACAGCCGCTCCCGCCAACAATAAAAACAGCATAAGCGAAGATGCAAAAAAATTTAATGTAAGTTATTAACTTCATTTTTTACTATATTCAATACAAACTACTTAATTTTTTATCATAACTTTTTGATTTGATTAAAGTTCGGTTTCAAAAGAAAAGTGTTTATAGTGAAGTGTTTAAAGTGAAGTAAATCGTTTTGTTCTTCTAATCCTTCCCGAATTTTTTTATCCCTTTCCAATGTCGCGAAATGAAAATAATAATTCGCGGCCACCAAGGCTAAACTCAAATCCTGAAATTCCGATTGGCGGTTTGCCTCCAGTTGTGGAAAACCCACCTGCAGGAAATGCACAAAGCGAAATTGAACTATTGATGTCCACCATTTTTGCGAGAAAACCAAGGATCATTAATAAGATCCTAGATCCGCAGGACAACCTGCCTCTGGACATACCCATACAACCCATAAATCCTGATCAAATCGGAAATCTAGCTGGTCTGGACAGGGTACCCGAAGTAGTAAAATGTCTACGCAACTTTTCGGGCGAATCAGGAGAATTCAGCTCCTGGATGAAGAGTCCCGAAAGAATTTGCCCCTTTATGAGCCAATTAGAGGAACTCCGAAATACTACGATATCCTCAGCGTCATAAGGAACAAGATCGTTGGGCAAGCAAACACAGCCCTCGGGGCAATACCCCGCTAAATGGGGAACGAGTATCCAAGTGCTTAACGTTGCATTACGCGAATAAAAGTGATTTGGGAGCTCTAGAATACCAAATAACACGTTTGGTTCAAAGAAGCAATAGCATTCAAGGATTCTACCAGGCCGTCAACAATTATCATTAATATTGAACAAAATTTCGTGTTTGGAAATCAGTGCTGAAGTGAGAAGTCTTTTGGTTCGATCGTATTGTGTCAAGGCGCTTGACACCTTCAAGGGAGACCTACGCACGCTTTTAAGCATCAAACAACCGGTCGACTTACCACAGGCTCTCTCGCTTTGCCTTAACTTGAAAAAGTAAACTACCGTGTGCAATATGCAAATAATACAAACACAAAAACAATCGCTTATCCCTTCGCGCCATAATGCTGCGCAACATACCTCTTTTAACGTTTCGAGACATTTTTATTATCCTGATCAATTTAACCCACCACCATGACCTTACAAACCAAGTCACATGTATCGTCCATTCCAACAAAATCAAATTCAGCAAAACCAATTCCTACAACCACAACATTTTCAGCGTCCCTTGTTTCAGCCGAATCGTAATTTCCTTCGTCCGAAGCCTCAACCTAGGCTGGAGCCAATGGATATCGATCATTCCATACACTCGTGAGCCATAAACTATCAAAATCGCCCACAACAAAATGGTCCATTTAAACGCGCAACCAGCCCCGCAAATTTCAAAGAAACTTTCATACACAAAATGTTAGCATACAACCCGAGACTCGCATTGAAGCTCGCCATTCGAATAATCGTGATATGGACGCAACAATAGAATACTTCCAAGAGAGCGAGACAAATCCTTTCCCGCCAGATGAAATAAGTTACAACGAACCTTTTATGTTCGCATTTTTTTGTATTCCAAGTTTGAATATTTGCGTGCTTCCCTCCCTTAGGCAATCAAAGACATTGTAGAAAACGCTGCTCCGAATGTGCTGGTGTGCGCGTATTTTGTGCGTGAGTGGCATTTGTCACTTTTGATATTATTGTCGATCGAGTAATTTTTGGCGCATTTTCCGTAACTCTAAATTGTAGTTTTTTTTGGATAAATTGAAAACCAAGATATAAAAGAAACAGAAACCTAAAGCCAAATACCAGTGAACATAAAGGTTGACGGACTCTGCCTTATTTTGAGTATAAAACGAAGAACGACAACACAATGAAATTCTTAATCGACACAGGATCAAACAAGAATTACGTACATCCCAAGTACGCTAAAAACCATTCTTCGCAGAATCGGCAACGTTAAAATTACCCAGTTATGTCATAACATTTCCATATGTAAGCAATACGTCGGCATCGACAAAGGCCGATGCCGACACAGGAATATAGTATCTTAAGCAATAAATGTAAGACTAAAGTATTTTATTGTTCGCAGATTACATGTCATAAAAGTAGCACCTATTTGTTAGGAAATAAGTTTTGTAAAAGGATTCAATGATAATATGCAAATGAAGATAGTTTGTTAGACAGATATAAAAAGGACATGTGATCATAGATTTAGCCCCAGTTGTTTACGAGAAATATAAGAGAACGTGGTCTTTTGAATTGTTGTTTTTCCATCTAAAAAAATAAAAAGAGTGAACATTTCACAGTGGAAAGCTTGTGAACATAAGTACCCATTTTTCTATCTTAAACCTTTTTGGCACAAATCAACCCAACTTAAAAAATTTATCCTTCCTACATTGAACGCTTTTCATGGGATCTTAGGTAATGACAGCCTAAAAGAATTGGGTGCAGTCATCAACACTGCCGAAAACTATATGATCCTAAACGGCAACATGATTATCCCTATCAAACAAAGTGTTCATAGTATTGATATTCGATTATCCCATTTAACTCGTTAACAGAAGTACAAACTCTTCAAAGTGTTGAAATCGCACCTGTACCTATTTTCCGAGACTGACGATAAATTCACCTATGTAACATCCGTTAAAGGCGAAATTCGCACGACAACAATAGACCTTGTTTACTCAAAATCGTACCCATAACCAATCGCATTGAATGGAGTTGTAGAGAGGAAAACTAACCAACTACACGCAAATGGAATTATCCGGCCGTCCAGACCATCATATAACTTCCCTATAAAAAAACAAGACGCATCTGGAGAAAAAAAAATCGCTTGATAATAAACTATCGGAAATTGAATTCGGTAACTATACAAGATCCAATTCCAGAAGTCCATGAAGTTTTTGCTAACCTAGGTCAAAATAAGTTTCCATCAAATTCCATTAAAGGAAGCTGGTATTGAGAAAACTGCGTTCTCAGTCAACAATGGAAAGTATGAGTTTACACGACTTCTCCTCGGTTTAAAGAATGCGCCATCAATTTTCCAACGAACAACGTTGGGTGCTACGCCTACATAGATGATATTGTCATTTTTGGGAAGACCGAAAAAGAGCACCTCAATAATATTGACGTAGTGTTTTTGATATTGCAATCAGCAAACATGAAGGCACAGATCGATAAATGCAAATTTTTAAATCAAGACAAACCCGGAATTGCATTTAGAACCTTAAAGCAACTCCGCTCGTTTTTAGGGTTGGCAAGTTATTACTTCATACTCGCCTATGCCAAAATAGCGAATCCATTGACGTCAAAATACATGTCCAGCAAGATCAAAGTGAATTTATCCCAATCCGTTTTAGAAGCATTCCAGAAAATCAAAAACTCTCTTGCATTGAATGATGCAATTCTAACTTATCCCAACTTCAAAAAGAATTTCCACCTCACGACTGACGCATCACAGCACGCAATTGGTGCAGTAATAATACTGCACTGGATAACCCCAGTTGGGGGATAAAAAACAAACAATCTATTTTACCCTTTCCTACAAAACGATTTGCAGCAACTTACGAACTTGCTGAAATATACGGAAATACATCATAAAATTGAAAAACGATCCTTAAACTTTAAAGGATCCGCGTGGAAATGGGTCACAGGCAATCCTGACCACGACGACCTAATTCTAATAAATAATAAATTTAATGTGGTAATCGAAAACAATGATAATCAAGTTCATACAAATAATGAATATAATAAAAGAATCAATGAAGGTACGAACATAGCCCATGAGCTAATGAATATAATAAAAAGAGATAGTTCAATATTAAACACATTTGCAATAACATTAAACATTGTTAAACATTACACAATCAATTCAATTAGCAAAAGCAAATATCATTAATATAAATATTTTAGCTTAAGCCGAAATTCACGAGATTAATGAAACTTTTAACAGCGACAATATTCTTTATTCTCATATAGTAGAAGCATTAGAAATAGCAGATTGGAAAATTGTAAGAATGAAACATATATCTTGTATATCGTAAACATTCCAATGACCGACAAAATTAATCACAAAAAATTTATTTTCAAACCAGTAAAAAACATAATGTTATCAATGTAATTGACTTCGATTTTATTTTAAGAAATGACGAAAGAACGGTTGGAATGAAAAATAAGTGTGGAACATTTGGAACTATTACATTTTGCAAGAATAGAAACATAGTCAACATAAGCAATACAACATGTATCCCAAATTTGTTAGAAAGTGAGCTAGCTTTATGTAATAACAATAACAGTCAGCACATTGAAACCATCGAAGAAATCAGCCCAAGTGTCGTATTGATCAACAATTTTAACGGAAATATCGAAGTAAATGGAATTATCGCACGCTAAACGAAACTTACCTTTGAAAATTCGACAACGAAATAATCAAAATTATCAACACCATATTCAGAGCTGAAAAAATTAAGACCTTGACATCCTTACCACCCTAGCCACAGACTCCGAATTAGATTAAATACGGGAAATCCTATCTCTCCAAATGCTTAAAAAATTTCATTTGAACAATTCAAAAATCATCAGTCGCATGAAAGACGAAAAAAGCATCAGCGAATGGATCAGTTATGACTCAGACTCTTTTCCATTCTTTTCATCATAATTACAATGTTGGTAATTTTTAAAATCAAAAAAAAAACAAAAACAAAATCCTTTACAAAATTCCGTTTTTTTTATGACCGAGGATGCTCAATTTAAAGGAGGAGGAGTTACTACCTAACATGCGCATTTAGAAAACACCTAATTCATCATTTCCCAACATGCAACCAACATATTCCAAGATGCAAATATCAAATTCTATTAACGACTCGTCCTTTTCCGTTCTTTTAAGATCACGTTGTCACACGCTTGATAGGGACGTGTCTTCATAGCTAATTAAACGATATGAGTCTAGTTTAATTTCTAAGCGCACGTTGTAAGCTAGTTAGATGTAGGATTTATTGAATAAAATTTAATTTTTTAGGTTTATCTGGCCGCGTTATCATTAACTTACACATTTATACAGCCTATTAAGAGCATCCCTATGGTAATCACCTTGAAATTGTTCGAAATTCGCTACCGTATGTCAAATTGAAAAGTAAAATTCCACGTAATTCACTTGTTCTGCCCATAGATGGCATTTGCTACAGTAAATTTTTTACTTGATTTAACTTCTAATGACATAGCTTTTACTTACTTACCGCCAGCTCATTATCAGCTGTAGTGTGTCGATAGTATAAGAGGCAGCTTTGCGCGCATTTGGATGAATATAACGATGACTATGCACAATAAATAATATGTTTATGAAAAGTTTGCAGGGCTACCAGACATAGTTTACAAATATGTTGAAATGTAATTGGAAGTTTAGATTGTGGTATTGTAAAATGCAATATCATACAATAGTATATGATTTGAAAGTACAGGTTGTTTTTATCAGGCGATAAAGGTGCACTTGTGCCTCGTACATTTTCTGCAGCTATGTTTTCATGGAAAAAAAAGTTACATGTTAAGGTTTTTAGCCAAATATGGGCTTAGAGATTCGAGTTCTTCTTCAAATCGAAAGCTCATTCAGAATAATAGCGCCACACGTTTTGCAAATTTTTTTCTATTTAATTATATTTTCTCAAACACAGAACATATCACACCCTGGCAACCCTGTTGAGCATACTTCAACTCTGTGCCCACAGATAAAGGCGGTGCACAAACGAACCAATGCGGAAAATCAAAAGAGCCTACTTTGCATATCTGTTGGTGAACCTTGTTTCTGACTCACGCTACCAATCATCTCTTCCGACTCAGTGTACCAAATGAAGCATGTTACGAATCCGAACCGTTTTACTGAGTCAGATGAAAATGTTCCAATCTCAACAAAGATATGTTTTTCCCATCTTTAATGTGATCATAGTTGGGCTTCATTACCTCTAGACGCCATTTTGACCCTGTTGGACGAGCTACTTTTAATATCATCGTCGTCTGACACGAGTAAATGACGTCCTTCCGAATAACAACAAGCAAGTTATCATAAATCATTTTGGCTAGATTAGCTGATTTTATCTCTCTCGGGATCGTGAAAAGTAGCTCCAAGAAGTTTATATTGGATATTTTTTGGAATTGATTAATTTTCGGTCAAAATTTTGTAATCAGGCAATCAAATGGCTGAATCTCGGGAAGAGATTCGGAGTCAACGCTAGGATACTCATGACACACTGAACTGAGCAGCCATCGCACCTCTAGCTAGGTAGAGGCCAAACCCGATTAAGTCTGCACGACAAAAGGGTACATACATCAAACATACACGAGTGATCCATTAGTCCAAATGGCCCCGAGCCAAGCCAAAATCTCATCGTGTGTGGAGAAACTCGAATAGACTCATGGACTCAAGCGGCCTGGATTGAGTTTCAATCAATCCAATATCCATGGAGCCGATCCATGAAGCCATATTTGGGCTTAACCGTGTGTGGCGAAATCCCGCGCTAAATGGAGCCGAGCCATCGATTGGACGTACCGTATGTGTTCAGTCACCGGTCCAAATCACTCTCAGTCTCAGACCAGGGGTGGCCAAAACGTGCGCCGAGAGTTTTGGTACGCCGAGAACGCGCCCGCGCTAGCGCCGGCGTAAAAGCGGAGATAAGAGGTAGCGAAGAGGAAGTGTGTCTGTCTGTCTTCTTTTGTTTATAGTCATATCCCGGGAAATGCCTATGACATCATCTCCTATTTCGCAACAAGAAACAATATTCTAAAGTCATTTCCGAAACGCATACCAATAGTCTGAATCGCTTTCGGTTTTGCTTATAGCTTTGCATATCATAAAACCGCAACAATAACAAAATCTCACTTGACATTTGATCGGGTCAAATTAACTTCCCAGAAACTAAAATGCCAATTAACGGAAATTCCACCGATAAGGTGGAATACAAAAGATTGTATTACTGCACTAGTTGCAAGTCAGACCAGCATAATGTAAACAATTGCCCTTATTTGAAAGATAGAAACAAACATAGGAAATAATAGATCAAGATTAGAGATGGGCCAAACATAGCAATGTAATAATAATAATATTAAGTTACTTGTAAAATAAACATATAATAAGTATAAAAGAGCTAGAACCCAAATTGTAAAAGCATTCAGTTATCATTCAAGTTAACTTGTGTTCAAGTGATCAATGAAATTGTTAAAAAGTGATTTAGTAAAGTAAAGGAATGGACAACGACGAGATTCAGTTCCTAAAGAGCACAACGGATCCCGATGTTCCGGCACCCAGGGATTTGGAGACACAAAACTTACTACTAGAAACTTTAAATTTTGTATTGGAATATCTCATGGAACTTTAGATCCTTCTGACTGAAGTGTTGAAAGAACGCAATCAATAAAAAAGGAATGTTTTGAAATTAATTTTGTGTTGTGTTAATCAAATAAAAAGTGGATAAAATATAATTTTATGTTTTGGTTTGCCACGCAGCGACAGCGGCGGTCTTGGCGAGCGCGACGGTCCGTCCACCCGCCAGACACACGACGAACAGCCACAAAAACGCAGCCAGCCTACTCGGCGTAAGCGTAGCGCAGCAAGTGCGCTGGGTGCTCCAAACTTGGCCACCCCTAGTCTACACTAACATCCTGACGTGTGAGAACATGCCCTTTTCATTGTGCTGTGAAATCAATTTGAACAATGGGTAGTAACGGACATGATTTCATTCTAGAGTTTATTGAAAGATATAGATCACATGAATGCCTTTGGCAGCTTTCGTGTGAGGACTACCACGACAAAACTAAACGAAATGCTGCTCTGGATGATTTGTTGCTATTATTTTCTACCAAAGTCCCAAGAGCAAATAGGGAAACCGTTAAAAAAATAAGATTCAAAGTACGCGAAATGCATATTTTGTTATATCTAAGAAAGTTATATGGTTTTTATTTTCTTGTTGCAAAATTATTTTGTGCCTATATATATGTATACAACAAAACACTATTGCAGGTGAAAGCATCAGATATCACTGGATCCGATACTGATAGTGTCCATCCTCCAAAACTCTGGTACTTTAGCCAGCTCGTTTTCTTACCGGATCAAGATATTCCCAGAAGGAGCAGGACGATTACATCAATACTAGATGATCTCCCATTTGGTGACGATGAGGTAATAAATAAAATGCATATGTTATCCTCCACCCACCGCACTATTAAATCCAGTTATGCAAGCGGGGTCATGGAGGATGCCGATCATCAACATTTGTGAAGAATTACATGTAATTTTTGAAAAATAAAATCTTGTATAAAATAACCCTTAGTTAGTCATTTATAAATAGTTTCCTTAATATAATCTTGAAGAACTCGCAAAATCGCTTTACAAGTGTCAGGTACTATATGGCCCAAAGCCTGGGTGAAATGGCTGTAGGAAGTTTCAGTTCTTCGTAAGTACATCTGCTAGCTAAGTACCGAAGTGTAGCAGTCAATCTCTCGTGTGGTGTGATGGATTTAGTCACAATAGGTTTAATAATAGTAGAAATTGTTTAAAATCTCACAGTAAACGTAGTAAATATGTTGATACATTTTATCGGCAAAATCAAACTTTAATTTTCACAAATTTATTCAAACATGATATGAAAACGAAGCACGACGAACCAGTTTATAAAAAAAACTTACAGGTGTTGAAATAAATATTTAAACTAACTATATAAAATGACATGTAGATGGCTGTGCGAGCTTAGAATAAAGATGGAACGAATAGAGGGCACCAAAAATAGCACTCGGTGGGATCCATAAAGTGACTACATCACACCTATATGTGAACAGAGAATTCGATGCTAACTGCACATCGAAACGAAGTATATGATGCTAACTTCACATCAGACAACAAAACGAAATTCTCTCTCTCGATCTTTGACAGTGTGCGTGAAAAGACGTATTTTCGATAACCTTTATTTCTGTCAAATAAACTAGTCATTTTATAAAGAAGCGTTTCACTTAGTATTCACGCTGTATTCTTATGTAGAGAAAACCGCTTCAACTCCGTCGTCAGTTTACAAAGAATATACACGTTTTTTATTTCGACCAGAGGGAAATCGCGAATTATTCTAACAATCAGAAGATGTATTTGAAAAAAACAATCGTTTTGTGAACTTAAATTGTGCTTTGAGCGCGGGTAGCGCAAAGTTTAACAATTAAGGTGAAAAACGAATTGTGAAAAAATTTCTTTGGCCGGCGAACCGGTAGACGCGAAGCATCAGTTTTAAAATCTTACCCATATTTGATTCAACAAAGGACGAAAACATTAGCGCATGGATATCGCAAATTGAAACGTACCGAGCTAACTATACTACTACAAAACTATAATCATTTTAAGTAGCTTACAATGTTGCCATTCAGTATCTGAATGTTGCGTTTGGCCAAAGCATATCTTAAAGTAGAGTACAAAGTTCCATAGCAAATGATCTGAAATATAAACAATAGCCGCAATACCACAATAGAGCTCAAGAATCTGTTGCAAGATAAAGACTTTGTGCCTGTGTTCTGAATAATATTGAATGCGCATATAAATTTAGCAAAGTCTTAAGCGCATTATTGATGTTGCCCAGTTTCTGTTTCAATCGAGTAGTAAACGAATCGATCATTAGATTACATACGTTTTTGTTTCGAATAAAAAGTATATTTCCTTACTTTTTCATGTGTTTTTAAAGGAAAGTACTATGATTGACGCAGTCGGTAACGGTTTTTTTCAATTTGGTAAAAAAAAACGCGAACCATTGGTGATATTGCTACAAACCACGATTCGGAAACGTACCAGAAGTTGTCGGAAAACACTGGAAATTTATTATTGATTAACGTTGGTTGTTGTTCGAAAGCACCACGTTCTAGTGAAATTTCCGTATTATCTTGCGTATTTTAACATGTCAAAAATAAGTGCATTATCCCTGTTCGCGCATTTTAAGTGCAATCAACCCGCGCATGGCATGACAGGTGATGACCTTGCAATTTGAAGGCATGCTTACAGGTTGATCGCACTCATGGGCAGTGTAATGTGGCCCAAATCAATTTGTATTTTGCTGACCCACCAATATTCCTTTGCATAAGCTTTACGATAGTCTTTCAATTGTAAACTTTTGACTTACGGTTGTTGACCTGATAGCTGCATTGTGCTGACAGGTCAGCTTTAAAGTGTATAAAAATGAAAGAATGACTAGACTCACGGTCAGTCATAATTAATAAAGCGCATAGGTTAAATCTGTGTTGTTTTGATTTTGATTGATATAAGCTCAATAATTTGAGGATTATCGAGCTTTGAGGTTTAGATTAAACGCTATAATTTTAGGATTATAGTGCAGGCAGGGTAATTCCAAGAAGACACTACTTAAAAGATATAATTTTAGGATTTTATCTTTGAAAGCTTCGTGCTAGGTAATTATTCCAACATTGGTCCGTCGAGCCGGATATATTCGGGCGCAATTATAGTGAAGCTAGTTTAGTGCTGCCAATATAGAATCGCAAACTTAGTGCTGCAAAACTGGAATTGCAAATTAGTGTTGCAAATTTAGTGCCGGTAAACCAGTCACGAAATCGGAATTCGGTGTCGAACAAATTGAATCAAACGAACATTTCAAGATGACTACAAGCGGGAGCACCGGAAATATCAATGTTATCGACAATCAGCGGCATAGTTTGGAGGAGTCACAAAGGTTCATAAGGAACCAGAAAAAGGACTCTACAGCTCGGTACAGCAAGGAGTATTTTGAGATAAGGGCGAACACATTGGCGAACAAGTGGCGACCATGCGAGGAACGTCACTTTGAAGTGAAAACGAGCATGGCTGGCGAATCCAAAAAGCTCGGCGATTACATAATGGAATTCGAGAGTGCCGAGTCGTTGTATGAAGAGTATCTGGTCCTCTTCAAGTCAATAATCAAGAATTATGAGCCTTCAACCAATAGCGCAAGCTCACAAGGAGCTGCCGCAACCCACGGGGGCAAGGAAGTGGATTTGTCATTAGAGCGGATCAAAACCCCTCACTTCCAAGGAAACTGCGCAAATTGGGCGTCGTTTCAAGACCTGTTTTCCACTTTGGTGCATAAAAGTGAAAGACTTAATGCGGTGCAAAAGATGAATTATCTTCGTTCATCAGTCTCAGGCGAAGCTGAACAGCCCATTAAGCACTTGAGCATAACGGGCAGCAATTACGAAGCAGCTTGGGCTTTGATGCGCAAACGGTACGACAACAAACGCGCAGCTGCAAATGCATTATTGAAGCTAATATGGGACATTAAGCCTACGAGTCCTAACAGCAGCAATGGCATTAAGCACATGCTCAACATTACCAACGAGGTGTTGAATAGTGTGGAAGTCTTGGCAGGAAAATGATGGAGTAATTCGACAGAGAACGAGAGGGTGCTGGTTCCTTTTCTGGTTGTGTGTGGTGCTGCTTAAGCATATGAGCTCGCATGAGTTCAGTCGTAAAACGTCCTCATATCCAATAGAAAGCTAGACGATGTGTTGCTTACTTATCATTTACAGCAACGATTAGATGACGAATCTTCTCTCGAATGGCAGAAATACATTGGGACGTCTAATGAGATTTCGATAATAACGCAGTTTGTGAAGTTTCTCACTCAACGCCTTGTGATCCTAGAAGCCAAAACCAGAACCAAAAAACGACCGAAATAAGGCGTTCATATTGCAGAAGTAAGCAAGAGTGACTTGTGCCAAATCTGTGATAGAAGTCATGGCACGCCGCAGTGCTCAAAACTTCGGGACGTAAAGAGGAGAAATAGAGTCGAATTAGTGAAAAAGCACAAGTTGTGCTTCAATTGTTTACGCAGGAATCATGCAGTCACTGCATGTCCATCAAAAAATCGATGCAGATCATACAGTAGAAAGTATCATACCTTGTTGCATATCGAGCCACAGGTAGCTGAAGCTAAGTCTCATGATGCTAATTCTTCGACATCGACCCTTAATGTCGTACTTAAGGGAACCAAGACCCATTCAGTGGTGCTGCTACAGCTATTATTCAAGTGAGGATATTGTATGGCACGTTCTTACCGTTTAGAGCTCTAATTGATCAGGGATCACAGCGATCATTCATCAGTGAAAGGGCAGTTCAGCAGTTAGGCTTAAAGTGCAAGTATGCCAAGCTTGATATTCACGGCATAAGTGGCCAACGAACCTCAGCACGAGGAATCGTCAACATAGAATGCAAGCAAAGGAAGTTATCCAACTCGTTGCAGTTCAATTTACTCATACTTCCCAAAATAACAGATTCCTCAATGTTAAGTGAATCCCTTCCCAATGAGTAACAGCAGAATCGAACTTGCTGATCAGGCTTACTACAAGCCAGGCGACATTGATATACTTCTGAGAGCTGATGTCTACGGAGACCTAGTCTTACCTGGCTGAGAAAAATCTCCAATAGCCATCTGACTGCTCAGAACACAAGGTTCGGTTGAATAATTTCAGGACCTACCGAAACCAAGACGACTCCAAGAGTTCATGTCACCATAATAAGACCCAAGTGCTGAATAACAGTTTAAAGAAATTCTGGGAATTAGAAGAAATAGCTTCAGCTGAACCCCGAGCAATCAGACAGCACACTTTGCACAAACCACGCGTCGAGACACAGATAGTGGGAGATATACTGTGCGTCTTCCGTTTAAGGCAGAGACAAATCCCAGGTAGGTACCGGCACCCAGCTTGAAGGATGCCACATTAATGTGGCAGCTGATAGAAAGAAAGCTTGAATCAAACCTGGACTCAAAGGCTCAGTACAATCAGTTTCTACAAGAATATCTGGATCTAGGGCAAATGGATGTAGGGTAGATCGCCTCCTCGTGGTGCATCCTGGGTAACGCTAAATGATCTACCACGGCACGACTTTCGATTGTTTTCTTGGACAACTCTCTCGTCTTAACGACTATATCTGATGCTTTGGGCTGGTAGCAGTGGTATTCTGTCACCTGAGTACGCAAGAGTGACATCTTGCGGAAATGGCTTTCAGGCTAATGCCAATGCTGCCTCCGTCCCGGTAAAACCCTGGCAGGCCTCACGGTACGTTCAAAACTCGTCGCCACTAGTCTGGCCGTGTAGGTTCAGTTGAGTTTGGACTCCTGATTAGTCCCCGGCCCGGCTCTGAGCACATCTCCTCATAAGGGAATGTGCCAACCCTCGCATGGCCTCCCTGCTTCGGCATAGATAACCATGGGGTCTCAGGGGAACTGCACAACGAGTGGAGATTGCGGCTGTGAGGGGGGACCCAAATCGCAATGAATTTAGATAAAACTCAAAAGGAAGATCCACTCGGCCCGGAAGGGAAGTGGACGAAGGTGACGCGTCCTTCTAGTGGGAAGAAGACCGCGGTACTCAGCCAACCCCCTACTTCTTCGAGGGATGCATGCACCAAGGCAGCTATGCCAGGGGCAAGCACCTCCTCAGTCAAGCCTACTGGCGCTAGCGGTAACACCAAGGTAACGGCGAACAAGCTGGCCCGCACTGTTTCCGGAGCGCCCTCCAACACCGCTTCCACTTCAGGTGTTAAGAAGCAACAAAACCCCTCGGTTACGGCTTACAGAGACAGAAGGTCCGCCTTCAAAGTCCTGAAAAGGCTGAAAGATTTACCTCCGGATGGTCTTTCCCAGAAGGATAAAATCTCCCTGAAATGGGCAACCACCACGGTAGAGGCTTACAAAGCCTCTATTCCGAAGAAAGAGGCAACTCATAAAAGATGTAGATCTAATGAGTCTGCCCCAACTCAACCGAGCGTTCAACTGCCGGTTAGTAAAAGACCAAAACTGGTCTCACCCAATCCTGTTAATGGCAGGAGTTTTAGTGAAGCTGCCAAGGAAAGCCTGGTATGGGCTGTTATCGACAGAAGCAGTAGCGATGGCACCATCTCACCGTCAAACTGGAAGATGGTGGAAATCGCGCTTCTCCGGGTGTACAAGCCCATACTCGAGGCAAATCCTGGCCCTCCACCAAGCTGTCGTGATGCTGGCTGGTACCAGGGTCACGTTAAGTTGATAGCCTGTACAGATCAACGTTCAGCGGATCTTTACAAGCAGGCTATAGGTAGAGTGGGAGAAGTCTGGCCTGGAGCAAAGCTGGACGCTGTCTCCAGGGAAGATATCCCGAATAGGCCTCGGTCCAGGGCGTGGATACCAGCGGAGCCATCCACACCGGAGGAAATTGTTGAGCTAATCAAGCTCAGCAATGCTGACCTCCCGGTGGAAAACTGGAAGGTAGCTAAGGTTAGCGAGCCCAGCAATGGACAGCGAGAGGCTCTAATAATCTTGAACGAGGAGTCGCTAGCTCCATTGGAGTCGAAGTGCGGGGTGATTAGCTACGGTTTCTCGGCTATCACCCTGCGAGTATATCGCAAGGACCGTACTGGGAAGGCAGTACGGGAACCGAGCAAGGAGAGTGGAAGCGAGGGAACTGTGGAAGCATCAGTAGACCCGGCCGTGGACCTCTCTGAGTCAGATCTTCTCTCCGATGACGGAAGAAGCACCACCTCCACTGCGGGGTTGGCTGGGGACCTTCTCAGATCCCTCGACCTGGTCGAGGAGGAGGAGATGTCCTTATCTGACGAAGAGGCGGATAAAACATTGTGTCGCGATGCTGAGGTTTCTGCAGATTAACCTCCAGCACTCCAAGGCGGCATCCGCCGCACTGCTCCTCCACCTGGCCCAAAAAGGAGAGGAGCTAATACTGGCCCAGGAACCTTGGGTTGTTGGAAACCGGGTTTGCGGGCTCAACTTGAAAGGATATAACACAGTATCCTTCAACACAGCAGGTAAACCGAGAGCTTGCATAATTGTAAAGGAAGGCTTGAAGTTTTTAACTTTGCATAATTTCAGTGACCAGGACACCGTTGCGATAGCAGTGGAAAGACAGTCCAAACCCCTTTGGGCTGTCTCCTGCTACATGGCGCATGATGTTCTGCCACCTCCAACTAGCCTGCAGAGGATTACAAGGGAAGCCACTGCAAGAGGCATCCCTTTAATAGTCGGAGCGGACGCCAATGCTCATCATCGCATCTGGGGTAGCACCGACACGAATAAACGGGGTGAGTCACTATTTGAATTCATTTTATTGCATGACTTAGCCCTAGCTAACAAAGGTGAGGATCCTACCTTCATTACGGCAAGCCGTAGAGAGGTTCTGGATATCACTCTGACGAACGAGCACTTGAACCAAGCTATCAAGGGATGGCACGTATCACAAGAGTGCTCGTTCTCCGATCACCTATACATAAAGTTCGATCTGGCATCTGACCCTCCGACAAATCCAACCTTCATTAACAAAAGGAGGATGGATTGGGTCAAATACCAATCGGTATTTGAGTCCGCGCTAGAAGGCGGACCTCCAGAGATTGCAGACACACCCGGTCTTGAGAAAGCCGTTGGGACCCTTACATTGGCCTTCAATGACGCAGCAAGGTCTGCAAGTAGTCCAACGAAACCTAGAGGGAAGTACAAGCCCCCATGGTGGAATAGTGACATTGCGGAGCTGCGGAAGGAATGTAGGAAGTCCTTCAACCGAGCTAAAGAAACTAATGACTGGTCTTCTTATAAAACAAAACTGAAGGAGTTCAAATCCTCTATCAGAAAGGCTAAACGCACCTCTTGGAGAAGCTTCTGTGCAGAAATAGAACACTCCAAAGATGTCAGTCGCCTGCGTAAAGTCATGACGAGCTCCCCCTCATTTCTAGGGTCCGTTAAGGACGCAAATGGAGTCTGGACGAAATCCAGCTCCGAGACTCTGTCTGTTCTCGTGGATACGCACTTCCCGGGCAGTGATGATGTGGCTGACAAAGCGGATCCACACACGCTCTCGGATTGCATGCCAACTACTGTGCCTGTAAATGACAGGCTCCTACGCTGGGCAATCAGCTCATTTCAACTCTTTAAATCCCCTGGCATGGATAACATCTCACCTATTGAGATCCAGCAGGGTATCAATATAGCACTGCCATGGCTGAACGCCATTTTCAAAGCATGTGTACGGATGGCTTACATTCCACAGCAGTGGAGAGAAGCAAAAATAGTTTTCATACCTAAAGCGGGTAAAACATCCCACTCCTCACCTAAGGATTACAGACCTATCAGTCTCACCTCCTTTCTGCTAAAAACTCTGGAGCGACTGATAGAGATCCATCTGAGAGCTATTCTGAAACCACTCTCTAATGCGCAGCACGCATACACAAAAGGGAGATCGGTTGAAACAGCTCTTCACTCGCTCACCAGCTATATCGAAAAATCGCTAAGCGTTAAGGAATACACGCAAGCAGTTTTTATAGACATCGAAGGGGCTTTCAACAATATCAGCCATAAGGCTATTGGCAAAGCACTCGGGGAAAGCAATGCCGATGACAACCTGATAGGGTTCATCGGTCAACTGCTTAGCAGCAGGAACATCAACTCCACGCTAGGAAACAGTACCTTACGAAGGAGGGTTTGCAGAGGCACACCACAAGGTGGGGTGCTATCACCCCTTCTATGGAACCTAGTGGTGGATGAACTCCTGTCAAAAATAGAAGCGACTGGATGCAAAGTCGTAGCTTATGCCGACGATGTTGCAATAGCAATATCGGGAAAATTTGTTAACACCCTATCGGAAAGACTAAACTTTGCTCTAGGTATTCTTACCAAATGGAGCAAAGAGTGTGGTCTAAAGATCAACCCGCAAAAGACGGAATTTATGCTCTTCACAAGAAGGTATAAAATTCCACTATTTGTCCCACCTAAGCTTGAGGAGATAAGTCTCAACCTATCTCATCAGGTCAAATATTTAGGTCTAATTCTGGACTCTAAACTCGCATGGAAAGCGAACACAGCAGAAAGAGCACGCAAGGCTGCATGCGCAATCTACTGCTGCAAACGAGCTATTGGGAAAAGGTGGGGATTAAAACCCAAAATTGTATCATGGCTCTATACGGCGATAGTGGAACCAATCCTTCTGTATGGCGCAGTTATTTGGTGGCCTGCTATGGCGAAAGCATCAAATGTAAACCTGCTGAACAAGGTCAGAAGGAGTGCGGCTATTGCAATCACCGGGGCTCTACGGACTACCCCGACAAAGGCATTATTTATGCTACTAAATTGGCTTCCGACAGAGCTACTTACGAGACAGCAGGCCAAGTGCACTGCTGTTCGATTAAAAGCTCTGCGACTATGGCATGAGGATAACTTTGGTCACTCCACAATACTACGGAGGGATGGGCCAACGTCAGGTAAAGTGGACCTTGCATCTCCGATTCCCTGTTTTCACCATGGTTTCAGGACAGTCATCCCGAATAGGGAGGACTGGACCACAGAAAGAGATGGGATACAGGAATCGGTCGACATCTACACCGATGGATCAAAAATGGAGGGAAGAGTTGGCTGTGGCGTGTTCTCAGAACAGCTAGGCCTGAAACTATCCTTCCGATTACCAGACCACTGCAGCGTCTTTCAGGCAGAGGTCATTGCGATTTATAAGGCAGTTGACTGGCTGAGAAGTCAGAAAATTTCCACAAGAAATTTAAACATCTTTTCTGACAGTCAAGCTGCCATCCAATCATTATCCAGCGTGCATACTTCATCTAAAATTGCGATGGAATGCCGCTCACAACTGAACGTGTTGTCGCTTCACTGTGAAGTGATTCTTTGTTGGGTACCGGGGCATAGTGATATACCTGGAAACTGCGAAGCAGATGCCTTAACGAGAGCTGGCACCGAGCTTCAGGAATATACACTTAACCCCGAAGTCGGCCAACCTCTAGCTTCCATAAAGCTAGGATTTAAGCAGCACTACGTGGAGGCTGCGAATAGGGCCTGGCTGCTCGAAGAAACCTGTAGCACAACCAGGCAAACTTGGCACGCACTGTGCTCCAAACGCACCAAGCGGCTCCTCAACATAAGCCGCGACACCCTGAGTTCTGTCGTTTCCGTACTAACGGGACACTGTTTGATCGGCAGACACGCAGAAAGACTGGGTGTCCCTTTCAATGATTTCTGCCGAAGTTGCAGATCAGAGGAAGAGGAAGAAACCATTAAACACTTTCTGTGTGAATGTCCGGCGCTGTCCAGGAAGCGCATGCAAACCTTGGGCACACCCTTCCTAGACAACCTCACGGAAGCAGCCGATTTGGACATTGGCTGCATAGCCGGCTTTATTCGAGAATCTGGATGGTTCTCGTCATCCCGCAGGTTCTAATGCCGCCCTTATATTCTGTGGTATCACAATGGGCCTCTCGTGACCTAAGTGAGCTACCTTTGGATAAAAGGGGGCTGCCACTACAACCAACCAACCAACCAGGGCAAATGGAAGAAGTCCCAACAAAGAAAATTTATAATCAGCCGTCCTATTATTTGGCACATCATGCTGTTATTAAGGAAAGCAGCACAACTACTAAAGTGCAAGTTGTGTTTGATGCGTCACATCGAACGTCCAAGGGAATGGCATTGAACGACATACTTATGGTAGGCCCTACTATTCAAAGGGACATAGTATTAATTCTTCTTAAACGGCGTCTACATAAAGTAGCGATAAATGGTGACATCGAGAAGATGTACAAGCAAGTGCGAATTGATCCCAAAGATTGCAACTACCTGAAAATAATTTGGCGACCAGTCACTCCAGGACCAATCAAACATTATCGTTTGAATACTGTCACTTATGGCACGGCATGTGCGTCGTGTCAAGCAGTCAAAGTGCTTCAAAGATTAGCTCAAGATGAGTGATTTCAGTACGAGCAGGTTTCCGAAATCACTCTGAAACGACTTCTATGTGGATGATGTTCTCACTGGTGCTAATACTATAAACCAGGCAATCTCGTTACAAGGAGCCATCAACAATCTATTGGCATCTGGAGGCTATAGTATACGCAAGTGGTCCTCGAACGGTCCAGAAGTGCTGGAATCATTCCCAGAGGACGACCGCGCTCTATCTGGTCCTGTTGCCATAAAATTTGAGAACACAGTTAAAACATTGGACCTTCAATCGAATCCCCAATTAGACTTCTTCTCTTTTAACGTATCTCTACCTGAACTTAAAGGTGGCAAGGTGACGAAAACGCTAGGCTATTTGATCCCGTGGGTTGGCTACAGTCCTCTTTCGTTGTAGGAAAAATTCTACTACAGAGGCTTTGGCTCATTAAAGTCAATTTGGATGACAAACTTCCGGATGACATCACTTGTGATTGTAAGGAATATACACACCTAAAGAAAAGATTGAACTACATGGTCTCATCGCTGCGTCAACGGATGCTTTTGCAGCGGTCATATATGTAAAGGTCATCAACTCCTTAAATGAACTCAGAGTTCACCTACTGACATTGAAGACAAAGGTAGCTCTATTAAAAGTGCAAAGCATTCCACGACTAGAGTTATGTGGCACCGTATTGCTGTCCAAATTAATGCGCAAGGTGAAAGATGCGTTAAATGTTGTGATACCACGAAAATCTATTATTGGACTGACTCGACTATTGTCTTAGCTTGGTTGTTGGAACATCCGAGTAAATGGAAAACGTATGTAGAGTAAGTGTAATTCATTCACACACTAAATCATCCCAATGGCGGCACGTTGAATCCCAATACAATCCAGCCGACTGCGCATCGCGAGGTTTAGCCCCGACGAAACTCTTCAATTACGAGCTATGGTGAAAGGGGTCGGAATGGTTGCATTTCCCAAATCTAGAATACAGCTCCCAAGCTGATTCAACTTTAAGTGATTTAGAGAAGAAAGAGCCTAAGGTACATCATACCACGCATGAATCGAGTGAGACACAATCATCTCTAAAGAACATAGGCCCTGATCTCCCGATTTCACCAACAACTTCAATGTTATCGAAATACTCAAGCTACCAAAGGCTTATTCGTGTGGTTGCCTACTGCCTAAGATTCAAATTTCATGATTGGTGCCCACAATTTTTATCATGCTGGGTACTACAGAGAGCAAACCTAACTTGCGCTCGCCTATCGCAAAGCATTTCGTTTCCAGAGGAAGTGCGCCAGTTGCATCAATTCCAGTTGATCCCATCCACGTCAAAACTACTTCCCTTGGCTCCGTATCTTGACACTGAAGAATTAGTCAGGGTGGGCGGACGATTACAAAACGCCGATATAAGTGAGTCGAGAAAGCATCCAATCATTATTAGCGCGTCTTGTTCTCTGGCTACCTTAATAGTCAGGGAGTTTCATCTCAAAACCCTCCATGGGAGCAATCGACTTACAATAGCAGCCATCGGAGATCAGTTTTGGATACCTCAAGTCCAAAAGTTGGTGTAGAGTTGTATTCACAAATGTCTAATATGCTTCAAATCAAATCCAGTGCAACTACACGTAACTAAAACCATTGAAGACAATTTGCTGTACATCGAAGAAATGTATACGGGTTTGGCTGAGATAGAGGCAATATTGAATAGTCGTCCTCTAGTACCAATATCTAGTGATGTCAATGATGTGCAAGCCATAACGCCAGGGCACTTTCTCATCGGAAAATCACTAATAGCTCTTCCCCAGGAACCTACTAGTGAAGATATTAGCCTTTTAACAAAATGGTGCCTTACTACTGCCCTAGTCCAAAGCTTCTGGAAAGGTTGGGCTACCGAATATCTTTCAAGGCTCCCAAATAGGCCCAAAAGGAAGCGAGCCCATGACAACTTATGTGTCGGGTAGCTATTGCTTGTCAAAGGAGAAAATTATGCTCCAACCAAGTGGCCGTTGGCAAGGATAATCAAAACACACCCAGGTCGGGACGGCCTAGTGAGAACCGTGACGATTCATCTCAATGGGCGTCTAACTGAACGTTCAATAGTAAAGATATGCCCACTTCCCATACCCGCAGCAGAAGAAGAAGCCACGAAGCAACAGGAGCATCGAGCAGCCTGCAGTGTCATTAGAAGAAGCTCCGATGCGAGACAGTCGAACTAGATCTAGGAGGAACCTTCGTTCGTACCCGAGTTTGCTTATGTTTATGTTCCTTTCGCGAAGGCTACTAATCAGACCGCTGGCGTTAGCATCACTCTAGTTAAAAGTGGATTTGCTGTTGAAAATATTGGAAATGCGCACTTAAATCGTGGCTTCCTGCAGATCTATGTTAAAATTACATGGGCTGATATGCAGGAGGGTAAAAGAAATGTTCAAAGGGCTGTCGACAATTTGACTCAGTTATGTCACACTAGTCTTAAGAACACGGACAAAGTTTCCTGCGATGACCTTGTGCAACATCTATCCACTATCAATCAAAATATCGTGCATCAGATACATACACTGCACTTCATCAGGAGCAGACAAAGGCGTGGACTACTGGGTAAAATGCTTACATCATTTATTTACCGAGACATCGAGACAATGCAAGCGAATCAACAAACCTTGAAGTATACTGTGAATAAAGAAACGAGGCTGTTTCTCCGAGCAACCCGTCAGCTAAACAGAACGAATTCAATGATAAACAAGTAATTAGCCTTCTTCAATAAAGGGTTCAATGAAGCAGTACCGAAAATCAAGAGATTCGACTCCTGGCTAACTACAATAGATCACAATGAAATCAATATCCAATTCTTGGGGATTTACCAACGAGCATTAAACTTCATAATGGAAGTACAAAGCAAGTATGCAACCATATTTAACATCTGGTACAACCTGCAGACTTGATGTTAATCATCAACCAAACAGAATCATCTCTCCCATCATCTTTGAAGGTGTCGCATCTTCCGTTAAAGGAAATTGCAGTCCACTTTCAACAAGATGCTTGTTACATTATCGGTTACCTGCAAATAGTCCTATTTCTAGCACCCTATTCGATCTAAGAAACAAACCCATTGCATCATCACGGAACTATACAATTTGTATGGAGGAAGCAACTGTACAACACGAACATTCGCTCTGAGCCCAGATATTAGCGTCATTTGGAAAAAAAATTATGCGAAGAACAAATTGTTATTCGTAGTCTCTCACGTGATTCCAGCTCATGTTGTTTGCGAAGAATCTCGCTAAGAGATTCTTCTCCATAACACAGGCATTCTGTCGGTATCGCCAGGTTGCACATTGATAACTCACGATCATATACTCATCACGGAACGCATCAGTGATGTCGATCAAGAAATTCGCCAAGCCGAAGGACGTCCCATTGGCCATTAATCATGAGCGAGTTTCCGTACTGACGAAACTCCACGTCATCAAGTCATTGGAAGGCTACTCATCACTCTTCGACGAAGCCCAACAAAATTTTGAAGAGCAACAGGAAGCGATTTGGAAGTCCTATCACACAACTTTAATTTTATTTAGTTCCGTATCAATTTTGATTATTGTAACCTTAATCATTGTATTGTTATTGCTATGTCACGTCCGAAAGAAAAAGCTAAAAATAAGACGATCACACGATGGTACGAACCATCCGAAATACCATCCGCAGAATTGAATTAAGTCTAATTTTATGATGATTAAGAACAGAGGTTCTTGGTAGGCGGTGTGTTCGCGCATTTCAAGTGCAGGTGATGACCCTGCAATTTGAAGGCATGCTCAGGTTGATCGCACTCATGGGCAGTGTAATTTGGCCCAAATCAATTTGTATTTTGCTGACCCACCAATATTCCTTTACATAACCATAAAGACAGCCTTTCAATTGTAAACTTTAGACTTACGGTAGTTCACCTGATAGCTGCATTGTGCTGACAGGTCAGCTTTAAAGTGTATTAAAATTAACGAATGACTAGACTCACGGTCAGTCATAATTAATAGATAAAATCTGTGTTGTTTTGATTTTGATTGATATTAGCTCAATAATATGAGGATTATCGAGCTTTGAGGTTTAGGTTAAACGCTATAGTTTTAGGATTATAGTGCAGGCAGGGTAATTGCAAGAAAACGCTACTTAAAAGATATAATTTGAGGATTTCATTTTTGAAAGCTTCGTGTTAGGCAATTGTTCCATCAATCCGAAAAGAGTGAGACCCAGTGATAGCAATAAAAAGTGATTTCGGTGTGAATATAGTAACTGAAAAAGTCTAACCCGAAAAGTGCTATTCGGACCAGATTCTAGTATCCAGTCAGCGGAGCATTTTCATATATATATATCTATATATATATACATATGTATACATAAAAACTAAATTTTAATAAAGGATAGTGTCTATCTACACAAGATGGCGCAACCAGGTAACGAGTTAGGGCTTATTCTCAATCCCTTGAGATTTAAAGCGCAGTGCCCGGATATCTGTAATAACTCAGTGGAATTGAGATTCTTCGTGAAGAAAATTAATGACATCACGTGGTTTTGAAGTATAACGTACCAGCGCAATGCATTATAGACAGCGCTATAAAAAACAAATACAAAGGTAGAGCCAGGATACTAATCGACGTCCACGATCACATTAATACATGGGTAGAGCTTCGTCGTCTTATACTTAGCAGTTTCACTGATCATAGAACGTTATTTCAAATTTATTATGACTTATAATCTACATCATTCCGAGGAAACGTTCTACAGTTTTACGTCGAAAAGTTATACACATATATATTTCTATGTCAAACCCGCTAACTAACCTGAAATTCATTTTAAATTTCAGACCCTTCGTCAACAAACCAAGAAACTTCTGAACCTAAAAACCCCAATAATGTTCATAATTCTCCTAACTCTACCAACAACCCAGGCGGAAAAAACAATTGAGAAAACGCATACCGAAACAGGAATCATTCAAATTAAGAAGGACCCGGTAAGACTTATCCGAGACTTCCGAAGAATCTATCATAGAATAAATCTGAAACAATACGAGATGAGATCGCCAAAGAAATCGAACCGGTTATATACACCTCAGAAACTATAAAACCAATAAAAGGAGAACTAAAACTATTACATTTCAATAAAGTAAAAGCCAAAGATGTATCAATGAAAGTTAGAAAACAAAAACATAAGAGGAGAACAAATTCAAAAACTGAAAAGATGCTTCAGCATGAACATGAATGGACTAGTAGATGGGCAAACAAATCAATAAGTAGATCACGAAGAGGACTAGTCAACCCTATAGGTAATATGTATAAATGGCTATTTTGACTCATGGATAATGAAGATTACGAGGAAATTATGGAACACCTAAAAGTAATTGACACGAACAACCACGCTTTGATAGAAACCATGAATAAACAAATACAAATTAATAACGCTTTCCAAAATAATATTGATAAAATGTAGTGTATTCCCAGTTCCAAACCTGGAACTAGCCAATACACAACTATGTCCCACACAAGCTTTTGTGATGTCCCACACAAATTTCAGTAAGCTCTCTATTAAGCACATTCTCGAACCCACATGTCAATCTAAATTTACCGTGAGAAACTCTTAGTAGAGCATTGAACCCAGAGTAAGCAAAAGTACAATTGGGTCAATGCAATGCAAGCAATATTGCAAGCGACGAATTCCGTGGGAACCTATTTGAATCGCGTTTGATTGGCTATAGTAAGTAGATTTAAAACTAGAGTAGGAATTTCATAGAATAAACAAATTTAATGTACAAAGAAATTTGTGAATAAAAGGAAGGAACGAGGCTAGCACTCGATCAGAATTGTTCCATAGCCAGACAAAGTTGCTAGTTTTAATCGGCAGCCCTTGCCTTCATATCGGCAAGGTGATTGAAAGGAACGTTTGAGCAAAGTCTGCCTTGGAAAGTTTGGCAGACTACAAGTTGCCTTAAATTTCGGCAATGACAATATTAGAAATATCGGCCGCCTGTTCTTTTGGACTGCGCCAAACATGTGGCAATCTTCGGAATGCCGGTAGGTTCCCCTCATATATATGTATATTGTTATCCTTTCCGAGTATAACTTCTTTCTAGTGAGAAGAAGATTATAACTTTAGAGGATTATAGAAGAAGACGCCCATCACTTGGCCTACCACGCGCTTCACGTGCAATAAACGTTTTGCACGATGACGCAACAATAATATCATCACATACATTACATACGTTACATACGTTACAAAAATAATTCTCAATATAAATCAAACTCATAAAATTTATAACCAGCTTGCCATTGATTTAAATAATATTACAAGACAAATAATCAAAATACTGCCTACCATTCAACTAAACCATAATCTCGATCTTTTAAAAGACGAATTAGAAAAAAATAATTGATAACGTAAACTCCGCGAAAACAGGTATTATGACCAGATCTATTATTACATATGATGAAATCGATTCCCACAACCTATCCAGTGACGAACTCAAAGAAACAAGCCGCGAGGTGCGACCCTTGAGGTCCACACGGTCAACTTCCCAGTAATATCTACATAAACATCAACAACATTAAACACAATAATAATTTTGAAAATAATACTACTTTAAGTAATAACAATGAGAGGTATTCATAGCAGTAACAGGAATGAGTTAATATGAATCATATCGTCTACGGGAGGGTCCATTGATTACGTAAGGTTTTTGGTCGATGAGGACAGATTGAATATTCACGCGCATCAATCGTTGGGGGTCTTTTTGGTCTTGAAAAATTTTGTACATGCAGTCAAAAATAGGTTCAATTGCATGTAAACAGTAAAATGTATTAAAGATGATGATGGTTATTGAAATCTTACGATTACTAAAAAATGAATCTACTAAAAACTACAATTGTTTATTCGATGAAAGCTTTTCAAAGCATATGATCTTGCAAAGTATTGACTACAAAACATTATACTATTCAAAACGTTGATACCGCAAATGCAAATTTGATTGAAATTTTGTTGGTTTTCAAAATTTAAGCAGTTTTTTTAATTAAAAGACTATAAAAACTATTAAAAATCTGCCCAAATTATGCAAATATTTTAAAACTTTGATTGAATTTACAGCACTTTTTAAGAATAAAAGATATAAAGTAATATCGTTCGTATGAACCCTCTTTACATGGTAACTTTGAATGATTTTTTATTTTTTATTTAGTTGTTTCATAATCATGGAATTTTTTTTTGCTGGTTTCTCTTCAAAAATTGATGAGATTGTATAAATTTTATAAACTGGTATCACTGTTCTGTGCAAATCAAGTTAAAAAAATATTTTTTATGAAAAAAAACATAATTTTTCGCATTTTCTTCTATTAAATTCAAAAAATCGCTGGAACGAATTTTTATAATGTTAAAAACTTCACAAAGATATTAATACACGTCAACTGACACCATAATGATGCAAATATTATATCTGGTTCGTGAGATATAGTGAATGATAAAAATGACCTTGAAAATCATAATGACTTATAATGATTTTTTATTTTTTATTTAATTTTTTACGTAATAAAGAGAAAAAGTTTTGATTGTGTTTCTACAAACATTGTTTGAAGTATATAAATTTTGCAAACACTCATTTCTATATTTCGCAAATCAGGTTAAAAATTTATTTTCAAGAAAAAAAAACCTAATTTTTTGCACTTTTTTTCTTAAATTAAAAAACAGCTCGAACGATTTTTTCCAAAATTTGACAGATTCACACAAATATTAATATGCGTCCATTGACACCTGAACTATGCAAATCGTTTGTTTGGTTCGCGAGATATAATGCAATACACAAAATACCTTGAGGATCACGATTACTGTTAATGATTTTTTATTTTTTATTTAATTTTTTACGTATTCATGATAAAAATTGAATACTGCCTTTCGTAAATCAGGTTAAATTTTTTTGTTTATAAAAAAAACCCTAATTTTTTGCACTTTTTTTTCTTAAATTAAAAAACGGCTCCAACAATTTTTTTCAAAATTTGACAGATTCACACAATTGCTAATACGCGTCGATTGACACCTTAACCATATAAATCGTATGTTTGGTTCACGAGATATAATGCAAGACATAAATTACCTTCAAAGGGGCGAAACAGCAAACTCACCCGACCGAAGTGTCCCAAAAACTAATCAGCTCTTACAATTGCAAAGACGCTTCGATTGACACCTTAACGAAGTCAATACGACTTTGTTTACGTGAGTTATGCTCGTAGAAAAAACTGTCCACGAACGTACGTACGTACACACACACACACACACACACATCTCCCTTTCTAAAAACACTTTATATATACTCTATAGACCTCAAAACGTAAAGAAATGTTGAAAATTTCAATTTCGATTTTCGAGGCGATTACAAGAACTTCCCATATACTGGGAAGTTAAAAACCAACCAAATCAGTATTTAAATTCGGCATTTTCTGGACGTTGGATGAATGGAATAATCGAGTTTACAAGATTAAATCTTCCAACAACAATTCACCAGATGTTGCAAGCACAGATAAAAAGATTTTTTTTCGTTGAAGGAGCGCCAAAATTTGCCGATGAAGCCTGGATATTCAATACAATCAAGCGGGAGCTATATATAGAGGACTGTAACTGCGAAATTCTACCAACTCATCCTCGAGTGTTCAAGCGCAAAACGTACAGAAACTTCAAACTTTCCATACCAGCTCAATATGCGTGGCTTTTTAGCAGCCTTAAAGGAGTTAACCGGAGCGTTACTTGGAACCGATTGACTTTCACCGCATGGAGGACTAACTTCAGCAAAGCCAGTAAACTTGGTTCAATAATTAATCCTATGTTAAGTAAATTATTCCATAGCCCAAGTGGTCCTCCCTAATATTCAAACCACACCAGCTACTGCTACAAAAGCATTTACTTCCTCTTTATCCTCTACATCACTGGACTCCGAAAATCGAAAAATTTCCGACGACCAGCAGGTGATTGCAGCTAACAGCAGCAGCCCACACCAAAGCTCTGCCGGCTCAGCAGAGACACCATTTGCCTACCAAAACTTCGTTCGTGGTGAGACCCTGGCTCCATCTTCTACTGGTTCGATTCAAATACCTTCTATATCCGGTATCGCTTCCGTTAATGATCCCACTTTTCTTGATCCACTTGTACCTCCTGCTGTTAAACTCACAATGAGTTCTGGTGTAGACCTTGAGAGCAGATATTTATTATCTCGTCTCAGGGACCGCAATATTTTCGATTGTGTCCGACTCTATCTCGCTTATATGCATAATGTACCACACCCAACTTGTATTGAGGGCAAAACAAAAACCAATCTGAAGGTCTTGATACACCAGGAAGGTCTCCCCATTGATTATGACTATTTACGTCTTTTATTTTTCCGCTATCATGACCAACTCGGAATTTCTTCTGATCAAGTTGAAAATGATCTTAAAGCCTACGGCTCGCACATTAGATCGATGCATATTTCTTTCCTTCAAAGAACTAGAGAGGAATGTTAAAAATATTATTCCTAACAAGAGCTCGTCCTTAAAATCCCTAAAACTATTCTACCATAATTGTGGTGGTATGAGAGGCAAAGTCGACAAACTTTTTCTAGACGCAAAATTTTCCCAATCTAATGTACTGGCTATCACGGAAACCTGGCTTAACCTGGCTCATGTAAAACTGAAGAAATCCTTGATAAAAACTGGACTATCTACAGAAATGACAGGGACTATCTTGTTACCGGCCTAATTGTGCTAATTGCAATCAACAACACTTTGTCAAGCGAGCACGTGGTAACGGCCTCATATAAGACTTTTGAACATAAAGCTGTCCGTATAATCTCAGGCAAAATTTTTCTGTACATTGTTGTAGTATACGTACCACCCAATTCCATCGACGCTACTTATGATAACGTATGTGAAATGATATCGTACATTTTAACCTCTCTAACTGAAATCTATAGAATAATAATAATGGGAGATTTCAACCGCCCTAATTTATCTTTCACTACCGATGAAAATGATGGCTACCTGCTCCTCGTAAACCTCTTAAATTATATCGACCCTAATTTGATCAGTACATTCTATGGCAATGATTTGCAGCAAATATCTCCGACTCTCAACCGATATGGAAACTGGTTAGACTTAATTTTCACAAATTCTCACGACGAAGTTATGGTTAGTCCGACAAATGACGCAGAACACCTTTTCTTTAATACTATTCACCACTCCGCCTTGACGGTTGAACTTTCCATAACTGATACGAGTTTTTCGCAATCGTACAATAACTCTATTGTATATGACTTCTTAAATGCTGATTATATTAGCATCAAAAACCATCTTGAGTATGTCGGCTGGACCGTGCTTTCAGCGCTAGATCTAGAGGATTCGGTATCAACCTTTTATCGAATAGTTTTTGACGCCGTTGAACGATATGTTCCTAGAATAAAAAAAAGCTCACTGAACCGTGGCTGAATACTACTCTTAGATGTTTACGAAATCGAAGAAATAAACTACACAAATTAACTTAAAATAAGGCGATAGTAAGCGCTGACATTCGAGATAACTATCTTCAACTAGCCAAAGAATTCTCAGTCAAATCTCGCGAGGCTTATGAGTTTTATGTTAGCTTGATGAGTGAGAATATAATTCATTACCCTAAAAAAAAATTGGGTTTCGTAAACATCAAACGAAAAACAACAGGCTATCCAAACACAATGTGCAACAATAATGCCAGTTCTTCCTGCCCTCAAAAGATCTGTAATTTTTTCGCGGACCACTTTCAGGAAGTCTTTCGTACACCTGCACAATCTCTCAACTTTCCACCTTCGCTTTCAACTCCGACTTCATTTGTTGCAGAAATGATTTTGACCACAGATGAGATTGCAAACGCCATTAAAGAGCTTGATCCTAGCAAGGGCCCAGGTCCTGACTCGCTCCCTCCTAGCTTTTTACTTCAGTGTATGTATCAGCTTATATCACCCCTTCACATAATCTTCAACAAATCACTATCGCTTGGTAGTTTTCCATCGCTTTGGAAGTCTTCCCATTTAACACCAATTTTCAAAAGTGGCGATAAACGATCAGTCGAAAACTATAGAGGCATTGCTATACTTTCCGCTATTCCTAAACTTTTTGAAAAAATCATCTGTGACAAATTAACTGCGTGTGTGGATCCCCGTCTAAATGAGCAACAACATGGATTCCGCAAAGGCCGATCAACTGCCACTAACCTTATGATTTTAACCTCAGAGATTCTCTGTGCAATGGAAAAAGGGCATCAAATCGACGCAGTCTACACTGACTTTAGTAAAGCTTTTGACCATGTGGACCACGATATTTTAATGTCGAAATTGCTGAATTTTGATATTTCGGGGTCCCTGCACAAATGGTTTGCCTCTTATCTCCGTAATCGAACACAAGTAGTTAAATTTCAAGGAAACCTTTCAAATAGTATTCGCGCTTCTTCTGGTGTATCACAAGGTAGTCACCTCGGCCCCCTCCTATTTAATATTTTCATATCTGATCTATCCGAAGTTTTATCAGATATACCCCATCTTTTTTACGCCGACGACCTTAAAATATACCATATTATAAAATCACAATCCGATGCAAATTTCATACAATCCAAACTTGAACTACTCGAGCACTGGTGCGATCAGAACAAACTCCATCTTAATGTTGACAACTGTCATGTGATAAGCTTTTCCCGAAAGAATATAACTAGCAATTACACCTATCACCTGAACGGTTCTTCCCTTAAAAAAGTGGATCATGTTGTGGACCTTGGCGTTGTCTAAGTAGTAAACTACGTTTTCACTTACATAATGACAAAGTTCTTGCCCCAGCTTGCAAGCAGCTGGGATTCATTAAAAGACGCGCCAAAAAATTTAAGAACCTATGGGTCACTAAATCCCTGTACACTGCATTTGTACGTCCTCTTCTAGAGTACGCTAGCATTATATGGAATCCAACCTTCGAAATTCACAGCGACCGAATAGAGTCAATTCAAAAGCAGTTTTTGCTTTTCGCATTGCGACATCTTTTTAATCAAAGCGACTTTACCAATCTTCCATCTTACGAATACAGACTGAGCTTCCTTAACATATCCACACTATCTTCTAGACGAACTGTCTTAAGCTCCTGTTTTGTCTTTGATATCATCAGGAAGACAATCATTGTCGAACCGATATCTAAGAAAATAACAGCTAATGAAACCATCAGACGCACCAGACACACGCGTCTGCTAAAAGAATATCAGCATCACACGACCTACGCTGACAACGAGCGAATAAACAGATGCTGTAAAATTTTCAATAGCATTAGTAAACACTACTCCCCGTCCATTTCAAAATCCACCTTTAAACTCAATCTGACCAAATCCCTAATTAATGCTGACTTAATCTGATTTTTAGATTATGTACTAAAGTATATATGTGTATATGCATAATGTGTTATGTTTTGTGCCTTGTTTGGCGTAAAAAATAAAAAAAAATAAGAAGATAATATAAAAAACTTCAACTAAAACAAAAAAGGATATTAAGAATAAGAGAATAAGTAAGAAACGCAACCCTGAAAAATTGAAACCACAGTTGCGGAAAGAAAGATTATTATTAAGGTTGTTTGTCAAGGTAAAACATAGCGCGAAGAAGTAGTAGAAAATAGTTGGAAGAACATTTTCTTCAGTAAAAACTGTAGTCAGCAAATGAAAATGACGGAACTTTAATTAATAAAATGGGACGCGGACGAAAAAAGTAACTGTAACAATGCATTCAACGGAAAATAGAAAAAATGTCCAAAGAAGCTGACTAATAATGTGAGGGCTTAAGTTTCTCACATGATTCAAAAACCAATATCCAAGGAAACTATTAGAAGAACATTGCGAAACCATGGCTTAAATGAAAGAATAGCCCGTAAAAAGCCATTTATATCATAAGCAAATAAAATTTGTGAAAACTTACGTAAGTGAGGGTCCAGATTTCGGGAAAACCATAATATTCAGTGATGAAAGTAAGTTCAACCTATTTGGCTCTGATGGCAGACAAATAGTTTAGAGGAAATAAACACCGCGGTACAGACAGAAAATTTGTGCGGAACCGTAAAACATGGAGAAGGTGATGTAATGGTTTGGGGCTGCATGTCTGCAGGAGGAGTCGACAACATGGAATTTGTTGAGACCACAATGGATAGGGATGTAGGGTAGATCGCCTCCTCGTGGTGCATCCTGGGTAACGCTAAATGATCTACCACGGCACGACTTTCGGTTGTTTTCTTGGACAACTCTCTCGTCTTAACGACTATATCTGATGCTTTGGGCTGGTAGCAGTGGTATTCTGTCACCTGAGTACGCAAGAGTGACATCTTGCGGAAATGGCTTTCAGGCTAATGCCAATGCTGCCTCCGTCCCGGTAAAACCCTGGCAGGCCTCACGGTACGTTCAAAACTCGTCGCCACTAGTCTGGCCGTGTAGGTTCAGTTGAGTTTGGACTCCTGATTAGTCCCCGGCCCGGCTCTGAGCACATCTCCTCATAAGGGAATGTGCCAACCCTCGCATGGCCTCCCTGCTTCGGCATAGATAACCATGGGGTCTCAGGGGAACTGCACAACGAGTGGAGATAGCGGCTGTGAGGGGGGACCCAAATCACAATGAATTTAGATAAAACTCAAAAGGAAGATCCACTCGACCCGGAAGGGAAGTGGACGAAGGTGACGCGTCCTTCTAGTGGGAAGAAGACCGCGGTACTCAGCCAACCCCCTACTTCTTCGAGGGATGCATGCACCAAGGCAGCTATGCCAGGGGCAAGTATTCCCTCAGTCAAGCCTATTGGCGCTAGCGGTAACACCAAGGTAACGGCGAACAAGCTGGCCCGCACTGTTTCCGGAGCGCCCTCCAACACAGCTTCCACTTCAGGTGTTAAGAAGCAACAAAACCCCTCGGTTACGGCTTACAGAGACAGAAGGTCCGCCTTCAAAGTCCTGAAAAGGCTGAAAGATTTACCTCCGGATGGTCTTTCCCAGAAGGATAAAATCTCCCTGAAATGGGCAACCACCACGGTAGAGGCTTACAAAGCCTCTATTCCGAAGAAAGAGGCAACTCATAAAAGATGTAGATCTAATGAGTCTGCCCCAACTCAACCGAGCGTTCAACTGCCGGTTAGTAAAAGACCAAAACTGGTCTCACCCAATCCTGTTAAGGGCAGGAGTTTTAGTGAAGCTGCCAAGGAAAGCCTGGTATGGGCTGTTATCGACAGAAGCAGTAGCGATGGCACCATCTCACCGTCAAACTGGAAGATGGTGGAAATCGCGCTTCTCCGGGTGTACAAGCCCATACTCGAGGCAAATCCTGGCCCTCCACCAAGCTGTCGTGATGCTGGCTGGTACCAGGGTCACGTTAAGTTGATAGCCTGTACAGATCAACGTTCAGCGGATCTTTACAAGCAGGCTATAGGTAGAGTGGGAGAAGTCTGGCCTGGAGCAAAGCTGGACGCTGTCTCCAGGGAAGATATCCCGAATAGGCCTCGGTCCAGGGCGTGGATACCAGCGGAGCCATCCACACCGGAGGAAATTGTTGAGCTAATCAAGCTCAGCAATGCTGACCTCCCGGTGGAAAACTGGAAGGTAGCTAAGGTTAGCGAGCCCAGCAATGGACAGCGAGAGGCTCTAATAATCTTGAACGAGGAGTCGCTAGCTCCATTGGAGTCGAAGTGCGGGGTGATTAGCTACGGTTTCTCGGCTATCACCCTGCGAGTATATCGCAAGGACCGTACTGGGAAGGCAGTACGGGAACCGAGCAAGGAGAGTGGAAGCGAGGGAACTGTGGAAGCATCAGTAGACCCGGCCGTGGACCTCTCTGAGTCAGATCTTCTCTCCGATGACGGAAGAAGCACCACCTCCACTGCGGGGTTGGCTGGGGACCTTCTCAGATCCCTCGACCTGGTCGAGGAGGAGGAGATGTCCTTATCTGACGAGGAGGCGGATAAAACATTGTGTCGCGATGCTGAGGTTTCTGCAGATTAACCTCCAGCACTCCAAGGCGGCATCCGCCGCACTGCTCCTCCACCTGGCCCAAAAAGGAGAGGAGCTAATACTGGCCCAGGAACCTTGGGTTGTTGGAAACCGGGTTTGCGGGCTCAACTTGAAAGGATATAACACAGTATCCTTCAACACAGCAGGTAAACCGAGAGCTTGCATAATTGTAAAGGAAGGCTTGAAGTTTTTAACCTTGTATAATTTCAGTGACCAGGACACCGTTGCGATAGCAGTGGAAAGACAGTCCAAACCCCTTTGGGCTGTCTCCTGCTACATGGCGCATGATGTTCTGCCACCTCCAACTAGCCTGCAGAGGATTACAAGGGAAGCCACTGCAAGAGGCATCCCTTTAATAGTCGGAGCGGACGCCAATGCTCATCATCGCATCTGGGGTAGCACCGACACGAATAAACGGGGTGAGTCACTATTTGAATTCATTTTATTGCATGACTTAGCCCTAGCTAACAAAGGTGAGGATCCTACCTTCATTACGGCAAGCCGTAGAGAGGTTCTGGATATCACTCTGACGAACGAGCACTTGAACCAAGCTATCAAGGGATGGCACGTATCACAAGAGTGCTCATTCTCCGATCACCTATACATAAAGTTCGATCTGGCATCTGACTCTCCGACAAATCCAACCTTCATTAACAAAAGGAGGATGGATTGGGTCAAATACCAATCGGTATTTGAGTCCGCGCTAGAAGGCGGACCTCCAGAGATTGCAGACACACCCGGTCTTGAGAAAGCCGTTGGGACCCTTACATTGGCCTTCAATGACGCAGCAAGGTCTGCATGTAGTCCAACGAAACCTAGAGGAAAGTATAATCCCCCATGGTGGAATAGTGACATTGCGGAGCTGCGGAAGGAATGTAGGAAGTCCTTCAACCGAGCTAAAGAAACTAATGACTGGTCTTCTTATAAAACAAAACTGAAGGAGTTCAAATCCTCTATCAGAAAGGCTAAACGCACCTCTTGGAGGAGCTTCTGTGCAGAAATAGAACACTCCAAAGATGTCAGTCGCCTGCGAAAAGTCATGACGAGCTCCCCCTCATTTCTAGGGTCCGTTAAGGACGCAAATGGAGTCTGGACGAAATCCAGCTCCGAGACTCTGTCTGTTCTCGTGGATACGCACTTCCCGGGCAGTGATGATGTGGCTGACAAAGCGGATCCACACACGCTCTCGGATTGCATGCCAACTACTGTGCCTGTAAATGACAGGCTCCTACGCTGGGCAATCAGCTCATTTCAACCCTTTAAATCCCCTGGCATGGATAACATCTCACCTATTGAGATCCAGCAGGGTATCAATATAGCACTGCCATGGCTGAACGCCATTTTCAAAGCATGTGTACGGATGGCTTACATTCCACAGCAGTGGAGAGAAGCAAAAATAGTTTTCATACCTAAAGCGGGTAAAACATCCCACTCCTCACCTAAGGATTACAGACCTATCAGTCTCACCTCCTTTCTGCTAAAAACTCTGGAGCGACTGATAGAGATCCATCTGAGAGCTATTCTGAAACCACTCTCTAATGCGCAGCACGCATACACAAAAGGGAGATCGGTTGAAACAGCTCTTCACTCGCTCACCAGCTATATCGAAAAATCGCTAAGCGTTAAGGAATACACGCAAGCAGTTTTTATAGACATCGAAGGGGCTTTCAACAATATCAGCCATAAGGCTATTGGCAAAGCACTCGGGGAAAGCAATGCCGATGACAACCTGATAGGGTTCATCGGTCAACTGCTTAGCAGCAGGAACATCAACTCCACGCTAGGAAACAGTACCTTACGAAGGAGGGTTCGCAGAGGCACACCACAAGGTGGGGTGCTATCACCCCTTCTATGGAACCTAGTGGTGGATGAACTCCTGTCAAAAATAGAAGCGACTGGATGCAAAGTCGTAGCTTATGCCGACGATGTTGCAATAGCAATATCGGGAAAATTTGTTAACACCCTATCGGAAAGACTAAACTTTGCCCTAGGTATTCTTACCAAATGGAGCAAAGAGTGTGGTCTAAAGATCAACCCGCAAAAGACGGAATTTATGCTCTTCACAAGAAGGTATAAAATTCCACGATTTGTCCCACCTAAGCTTGAGGAGATAAGTCTCAACCTATCTCATCAGGTCAAATATTTAGGTCTAATTCTGGACTCTAAACTCGCATGGAAAGCGAACACAGCAGAAAGAGCACGCAAGGCTGCATGCGCAATCTACTGCTGCAAACGAGCTATTGGGAAAAGGTGGGGATTAAAACCCAAAATTGTATCATGGCTCTATACGGCGATAGTGGAACCAATCCTTCTGTATGGCGCAGTTATTTGGTGGCCTGCTATGGCGAAAGCATCAAATGTAAACCTGCTGAACAAGGTCAGAAGGAGTGCGGCTATTGCAATCACCGGGGCTCTACGGACTACCCCGACAAAGGCATTATTTATGCTACTAAATTGGCTTCCGACAGAGCTACTTACGAGACAGCAGGCCAAGTGCACTGCTGTTCGATTAAAAGCTCTGCGACTATGGCATGAGGATAACTTTGGTCACTCCACAATACTACGGAGGGATGGGCCAACGTCAGGGAAAGTGGACCTTGCATCTCCGATTCCCTGTTTTCACCATGGTTTCAGGACAGTCATCCCGAATAGGGAGGACTGGACCACAGAAAGAGATGGGATACAGGAATCGGTCGACATCTACACCGATGGATCAAAAATGGAGGGAAGAGTTGGCTGTGGCGTGTTCTCAGAACAGCTAGGCCTGAAACTATCCTTCCGATTACCAGACCACTGCAGCGTCTTTCAGGCAGAGGTCATTGCGATTTATAAGGCAGTTGACTGGCTGAGAAGTCAGAAAATTTCCACAAGAAATTTAAACATCTTTTCTGACAGTCAAGCTGCCATCCAATCATTATCCAGCGTGCATACTTCATCTAAAATTGCGATGGAATGCCGCTCACAACTGAACGTGTTGTCGCTTCACTGTGAAGTGATTCTTTGTTGGGTACCGGGGCATAGTGATATACCTGGAAACTGCGAAGCAGATGCCTTAGCGAGAGCTGGCACCGAGCTTCAGGAATATACACTTAACCCCGAAGTCGGCCAACCTCTAGCTTCCATAAAGCTAGGATTTAAGCAGCACTACGTGGAGGCTGCGAATAGGGCCTGGCTGCTCGAAGAAACCTGTAGCACAACCAGGCAAACTTGGCACGCACTGTGCTCCAAACGCACCAAGCGGCTCCTCAACATAAGCCGCGACACCCTGAGTTCCGTCGTTTCCGTACTAACGGGACACTGTTTGATCGGCAGACACGCAGAAAGACTGGGTGTCCCTTTCAATGATTTCTGCCGAAGTTGCAGATCAGAGGAAGAGGAAGAAACCATTAAACACTTTCTGTGTGAATGTCCGGCGCTGTCCAGGAAGCGCATGCAAACCTTGGGCACACCCTTCCTAGACAACCTCACGGAAGCAGCCGATTTGGACATTGGCTGCATAGCCGGCTTTATTCGAGAATCTGGATGGTTCTCGTCATCCCGTAGGTTCTAGTGCCGCCCTTATATTCTGTGGTATCACAATGGGCCTCTCGTGGCCTAAGTGAGCTACCTTTGGATAAAAGGGGGCTGCCACTACAACCAACCAACCAACAATGGACAAATTTAAAAACCTCAATATCCCGAAAAGAAATTTAAAAATAAAAGCTATCGGATGTGTTTTCGTTTCAACAATATAATGATCCAAAGCACACCGCACATATTGTAATGATGTGGTTGCTTTATAGTATGCCGAAACGATTAAAAACTTCACCTCAGTCGCCAGACCTTAACCCAATTGAACATTTGTGGCCAGTACTTGAGCAACAAATCCGAAAATTTTCAATTACGGATAAATCCGAGCTGAAACCAATAATAACAAGGGAATGGCCAAAGATTAGCCCAACCATAACAAAAAAGTTAGCGGAAAGTATGCCTAGAAGAGTACTAATAATAAATTATTCTATATTTTTCTAGTGATCTTGAAGGTCGTGTCTTAATTTTCTGTTCATTTTTGCATTGTTACTCAATTTTAAAAAAAATGAATTTAATTAATTTTTTTGTATTTTTAGTCTTCAATTGAATAAAAAATAAAAAAATTGTGATGGTAAAATAATGCTGACGCAACGATTGTATTGTTTTCATAAATCGATCGATGCAACTCCACGATCTTTGCTGGCACGTCGATTTTTCCATAGTTGTAGAGTTAATTGTACCATTAGTCTAAGTTAGTCTTTAGCAATACTTTGAAGAACAAACAACGGGCTCAGCCCTAAATATATATTTTTAAAGACTTGCTGCGTTTTAAATTTATTAACTGGCGCCCGAACAGGGACCGCTTCTCATACGCGTAAAAGATTTATTTTTTAGATTAAGGCGCTCTTCGCTTCCTTATTTCGAGCACGTCGCGAGAAGTGGAGAGCTATTACGATTTTTAGTGGACACTGGGTCCAACAAAAAGCATGTACAACCAAGACATATCCGAAATCCTTTGATTAATGACAAAGCCTTTTACGCCAATTCAGTGGGAGGCAGTATCAAAATTACACACCATGTGCTCGTAAATCTGTTCGGTCCTCAAACAGAAAAAATCAAATTTTTCATACTTCTAAGCTTAATTTCGTTTGACGGTATCATCGGTAACGATACCCTCAAAGAGCTTAAAGCCGTCATCCATACAAATGATAATTACACGACGCTCCACCCGAATTTATGCATTCCCTTAAAGCAACATTTTTCAGAAAATTTATATAATATAAATATCAGGACAGCGCATCTGAATCCGGAGCAAGCAACCAAACTTAAAACAATTCTTAAAAATTGTTCCATGTTACTTGCGGAACCAGATGAACGACTAACCTACATCAGCACCGTTAAAGGAAAGATACGAACTAAAACTGGTGACCAAGTTTATTCAAGGCCGTATCCTTACCCAATGGCTTTGAAAGGAGAAGTCGAGAAGGAAGTAAACAAACTTCTCAAAGATGGAATTATAAGACCATCTAAATCTCCCTAAAACTCCCCAGTCTGGATAGTTCTTAAGAAACAGGACGCATCCGGCGAGAAAAAGTACCGGATGGTAATTGAATACCGTAAACTGAATGCGGTTACAATTGCGGACAAATATCCGATACCAGAAATAGGTGAGATTCTGGCCAACTTGGGGAGGAACAAATATTTCTCCATTGTTGATCTCAAAAGCGGGTTCCACCAAATTCCACTTAAGAGCGTGACATCCCCAAAACTGCGTTTTCCATTAACAATGGAAGATTTGAATTTGCCCGTCTTCCATTTGGGTTGAAAAACGCACCCTCAATTTTCCAGAGGATTCTCGATGATATACTGCGAGAGCACATAGGAGAATGCTGTTATGTATACATCGATGATATCATTATCTTCGGAAAAGAAGAAGCAGAACACTTCAAAAATCTCAACAAAGTTCTGAAAACTTTAGAAAGCTCCAACATGAAGATTCAGTTGGATAAATGTGAATTCTGTAAAAAGGAAATTGAGTTTTTTGGATTTGTAGTAAGCAGAGATGAAATTAAAACTAATCCGTATAAGGTTCAGGCAATTGTAAACATGCACACTCCTTAAACCCTAAAAGATCTTAGATCGTTCTTAGGAATGTCGGGATATTACCGTCGTTTCATCAAGGATTATGCCAAAATCGCGAAGCCCCTGACTTCTCTTCTAAGAGGGGAAGGTGGACGCGTGTCCAAAAATTAGTCCAAAAATAAAATAATCTACCTCGATTCTGAAGCCCTGAAAGCGTTTAACACTCTTAAAAATTGCTTAATATCTAACGAGGTAGTACTGACCCATCCAAGTTTTGAAAAAGATTTCCAGCTTACAACTGATGCTTCTGACTACGCCATTGGTGCAGTGCTTTCACAGGATGATAAACCAATCGTTTTCCTCTCGAGAACGTTGTCCAAAACCGAACAAAACTACGCTACCAATGAGAAAGAGATGCTTGCCATCATATGGGCTCTCAACTCATTGCGAAGTTACCTCTACGGTTCCAGAAAGGTCAAATTATATACTGACCACCAGCCTCTTACCTACGCTCTTAGCAACAAAAATACCAATAGTAAAATGAAGAGATGGAAATCCATCCTAGAAGAATACAATCATGAGCTAGAGTACAAGCCAGGTAAAGCTAACGTAGTCGCAGATTCTCTTTCACGACCTCCAAAAGCAACCCTCATAATTTCATTAACCCCCACAGAACACAGCGATGACAGCTCATCACATAATCTCATTCCCACAGTAGAATCACCTATCAATGCATTTCGGAATCAAATTATCCTGAAAATTGGTGATGAAGATAGTTATCAGCTGCAAAACCCTTTTCCAAATTATTCAAGACACACATTCATTAAACCTCAATATAGCAACAGTGATATCATAAGTATTTTCAAGCGCCATCTAAATCCCAATACCTTAAACGGACTTCTAACATCCGAAAAAAACTATGGGTCGCAGTCAAGAAATTTATCCCGAGCATTTCAGTAACTATCGAATAAGATACACCCAAAAATTTGTAGAAAACATCCCCAGTGAAGCGGAGCAGGAAGAAAAAATCCTGCAAACACATAAAAGAGCGCATCGCAATGTTATTTCCCGAAAATGTCGGCAAAAATTAAAAACGTAGTTAAAAGATGTTCACTTGCAAAGAAAAGAAGTATGATCGACACCCTAATAAACCCGTGTTAAATGCTACACCAATTCCAAGTTATCTTGGTCATACAATTCATATCGACCTCTTTAGTACTGAGCACAGAGTTCTGACCGCTGTGGACAAGTTTTCCAAATTTGGTCAGGCCAAAATAATAGCCTTTAAGTCTATCTATAGACATTAAGCAACCACTTACAAACTTACTCTTCTATTTCTGTGTCCAGGAAATTGTCGTCATCGACAACGAAAGCTCATTAAGATCAGCTTCCATAACATCTCTAATGGAAGATGACCTTGAAATCAAAGTTTATAAAACTCCTCCATATAAGAGTGAAGTCAATGGACAGGTCGAACGTTGGCACAGCACTCTCTCTGAAATAATGAGATGCTTGAAAAAAGATGGACCACCAAGATCTTTCGAAAATCTCCTCCAACGTGTCGTCCACGAGTATAACTGTACAATTCACTCAACCACAACGAAAAAACTAATCGAACTACATTTTGGGCGAACTCCAAGTATAGATCCAGAAGAATTAGAAAAAATCCGTTTATCAAACGTCGAAAGGCTTAAACAGAAACAACAAGCAGACATGAGAAATCATAATAAAACTCGACAACTCACCAAACAATATGAAATTGATGAAACAATCTTCGTAAAGCAAAATAAAAGAGTAGGGTCTAAATTGACATCAAGATACAAGCAAGAGATAATTAAAGAAAATAATAATTCGACAGTTTAAACTGAATCCGGAAGGATTATACATAAAAGTCACATACGCAATTGATGTTTTTCTTTCAGAATTCTGGCAAACATAGTCAATGCCAAAATCGAACCTGTTCGTAATCTCTCGGAAGTTAGACACTATTCCTTTTCATCGCACCTATCCTCCGAGCTTCAGCAAATCAAAAATCTTATTCGTAATCTAAAACTGCGGAAAAATAAAAAGGTCACTTGATTTTATCGGTGCCACATGGAAATGGATTGCAGGTAATCCAGACCACGAAGATTTTTTTACTATTAAAGCCAAAATCAATAATATGTTGGATGACAATAATCGACAAGTTGTAAAAAACAGAACTTATAATGAAAGAATAAATAATATTACGAAAATAGCAAACCAAATTCAAAAATTGTTTAAGGCAAATAGTCAAACAAATTCCGAGATGATACTGGATATTCAATTTAAATTATCATTATTAAAAGAAATAAAAAATATGAACCTCGCCATTCATTGGGCAAAATTAGGAATAATAAACTCAATAATATTAAACAAAACAGAAATAAAATTAGCTACGGATATTTTATACGGAGAACTACTACCATACTCCACAATACGAGAGGCTTTAGATTTTGCTAAAATAAAAACAATAACAAACATGTCATTCTTATTGTTTTATTCATTAAACCAGTAAAAAAGAATCAAGTTATCAATAACATCCAATTTAGTGAAATTTTGAAAAGCAATGAACAAATATTTGGCGTAATTGGAAATTGCGAAAAATTTAAGTATTTGTAAACTGAACGAAATTACGGATATCAACAACACCTCTTGCATACCGAATTTAATGAGAAGCCTTATAGCCATCTGCAGCAGAACCAGTAACGCGCACACTTCAACAACAACAGTCGAAGAGATCGCACCAGGTCTACCATCAGTACTAAAGGTGCAGCAAGTTCCGAAACTACCACCACCTGTTCCAACACTATCCGCATCTCCGATATCAGAGCTACGGCCAAGAACTACGAATGTAAGATTCAACGACATCCAATTTTTTTGACGAATGGAGGACCATCGTACTTAAAAGTGGACGAGTTAACACCTAAACAAAACGCGCCACAAATTTATGCTGACGCTATGATTGCGTTGTTTCCCTAAGTGGCTGTACGAGCCACCAAATAATGCTGACGCAACGATTGCATTGTTTTCATAAGTGGATCGATGCAACTCCATGATCTTTGCTGGCACATCGATTTTTCCATAGTTGTAGAGTTAATTGTACCATTAGTCTAAGTTAGTCTTTAGCAATACTTTGAAGAACAAACAACGGGCTCAGCCCTAAATATATTTTTTTAAAAGACTTGCTGCGTTTAAAATTTATTATTTATTATATATATATCATATATATATATATATATATATATATATATATATATATATATATATATATATATATATATATATATATATATATACAGTCAAGTGGAAATTCCTTTAAGTGGAGATTCCTTTAAGTGGAAATTTTCTCTAACTCGATTTTTTCCAACTACTTCGTGCGTTTCCTAGAGTTTTCCATACAAACAATTTCTCTAACTCGAAATTTCTTTAACTCGAACATCTCTCTAACTCGAACTTATTTTGAAGACTTAATGGCCTGTTTATGGATCTGTAAGTCGAATGGGCATTATTAATTGCATAAAATTTTTTGAATGGCAATATCAAGACATTGTTTAGGTACACCTTTAGCATGCATCAAAATTCTTCTGAAGTTTACACAGATGTTTCGTTCAACTTTCCAAGAACATTGCATTAGTTTACTTTGTCTATGCGGCTTAATGGATTAGTATCGATTGTGTTTAGCGTGTAACTCATAGACAGTTGGTTATTTGTTGTCAAAGTGATTGGAAAGAAGATCGGTGTAGATCCCTCGCATAGTTGGAAAAACCCTACCTAATTTGACGCAATTACTGGTAAGAAAAGACACAGTTTTATTTTTAGCTTTGTATTAGAAAGGTCTTTAAAGGATTTGTTATGACTTCGACGAAACTAAGGACGTTGAACCTAGAAGCAAAAATACGTATTATAAATAAAATTGAAGAAAACGTGAAAAAGGATATCGCACGTGAATTCGACACACCAGCAAATACATTGTCGTCAATATGGAGTAAAAGAGAAGATTTGAAACGTCGGTATTCAAGTCCCAGCATGAGTGGGAAAATGAAGCGGAATAGGGTATGTACATACAAGATAGTTAATAATGCCATGCTTGAATGCTTTAAAGATATGCGTAGCAGTAATTTGACAGTGAGTGGCCCTATTTTAAAGAAAAAGGCCCTAGCAATAGCCAAAAGCTCAAATAACTTTGATTTTAAAGCTAGTGATAGTTGGCTAAATCGCTTCAAATCCAGATATGGAATTTCAGAAAAAGTAATTTCGGGCGAAAGTGCATCTGTTGACCATGAAAAAGTCATCGGTGGAAAACAAATTTACCGAAATTGCTTAAAGAAAAGAAAAGTGGAGGCAAGCATAGCAAAGATAGAGTGACTTATCTCGTAGGATCTAATATGACTGGAACAGAAAAACTCAACTCAAGATAACATTCTAGTTCAGTGTACGATTCAAGTTCTGTGTGCTGCCGTACACAGCTGTATCTGTCAATAAAGGTTCCTCTTGCTTGTAAACTTTCAACCTGAACGGTTGTGTGTTTTTATTAAACATTTTTTTCACAACAGGTTATGGGCCCAGATAACCCTAAATTAAAAAGTTATAGTAAAGCACTGAAGGTTCAACAAAACATTAGCAAGAGCACGCACGACTAAAAACCGATTATCGTTTATAGAACGTGATTTTTTCGGATTTAAATTGTGAAAGTGAAGTAAAGCTAAAAGCATGGCGAACCAACCACATTGGACATTCGAAAAACTGCGTGGTCGCGAAAACTACGATGTTTGGTCAAGGAACGCAAAATCGTATTTAGTGATCAAGGGTCTGTGGAAAATAGTGTCGACAGGAACGTTTACAGTACCCACAGAAAAAGAACTAGAAATTGCTGAGCGTGCTTTAGCCGAAATTACCTTGCTGTTGGAACCGAGCACATATTCTCGCATTGCAACAGCCGAAACTTCAAAAAATGCATGGGATGCAATCGTTGCTGCGTTTGAGGATAAAGGAGTCACAAGAAAAGTTGAATTATTGAAGCAGCTGGTGCAATTAAAATTGTCGGATTGCAATTCAATGCAAGATTA
Organism: Oxycera nigricornis; assembly: GCA_963942545.1. Lineage (NCBI taxonomy): Eukaryota > Metazoa > Arthropoda > Insecta > Diptera > Stratiomyidae > Oxycera > Oxycera nigricornis. The sequence continues at coordinate 47,996,676 of OZ012663.1, forward strand.
TGTTAATACCATGGTGATGACGTCACTAAAAGTAAAAAGTACCGGTCTTAAAATTGACGATGAAATAACGGCGTCGCTCATGCTAGCTAGTTTGCCTGATGAATTTCGTGCGTTGGTATTAACTGTTCAAAATTCTTCGACCGATTTATCCGTGGATATTGTTAAAAATTTGCTGTTGCAAGACTCGAAATTCGACAATCACGACGGTGGTAGTGCTTTGTATTCTAAAGGAAAATCCAAAATAGGTAAATTCCGCTGTCACACGTGTAATGAACCAAATCATTTCAGCAGGAATTGCCCACACAAAAAAAATAAACTTAAGTCCAACTTTTCAAAAGATAAGGCTTTGTTTGCAACGCTTCTTGTAAACGATAAAAGTGTTTCCGAATGGTTTGTTGATTCAGGTGCAACCATGCACATGACGCACAGTGAAAACTTGTTAACGAAAAGGCACAAAGTTGACAATAAAGTTGTAACGATTGCGAACAATTCGAAAGTCGCAGTGAAATGTGCTGGGAATGTTAATCTATTGTGTAGTGCGGGCGAAGAAAAATATAAAATCACTTTAAAAAATGTGAATCATGAGCCTGAATTGTGTGCAAACTTACTGTCCGTGAGACAAATGACAAAACAAGGAGATAAAGTTATCTTTGAAAATGATAACTGTAAAATCTTTAACATTGAACGAAATTTGATAGCAACTTCAGATGTTGTCAGTGATTTGTACAGGTTAAATTGTAATGAAATTGACGTTCCAGTGCAACCTGAATCCGCTATGACAGTCGTAAGTAGCGCTGACTTGTGGCATCGCCGATTAGGCCACATTTGCAATGAAAAGTTGCTGAGAGTAAAAAAACTCGTCACGGGGTGTACGATTTGACTCAAATAAAAGTGAAAAATGCGTAGTGTGTATTAAAGGCAAGCACAGTCGAATGCCCTTCAATAACATTGGAAAACGGGCTGAAAACTTACTCGACTTAATTCATTCGGATGTATTCGGTCCGTTACGCAAACCATCGTTTTCTGGTGCAACATATTTTGTGACCTTCATCGACGATTTTTCACAAAAAGTTTTTGTCATCCCAATGAAACGAAAATCGGACGTATATGATGAGTTTGTGAAGTTCAAAAATATGGCTGTGATCCATGCCGAGCGTAAGATAAAAGTGTTCAGATCCGATGGCGGCGGCGAATACATTAGTAAAAATTTCGTAAATTTGATAGAACAGTGCATGAAAAAACTACGGTGCACACACCACAATTAAACGGCGTGGCTGAACGAATGAACCGGACAATAATGGAGCGCGTGCTGTGCATGTTAACTGATGCTGGACTGGACGGTATTTTTTGGGCTGAGGCGGCAACAACTGCAACGTATTCGTGAATCGTGTGCCGTGTCGTGGAAATATTCATTGTCCTGAAGAAATCTGGTCGAATACACGGCCAAACTTGAAACATCTACGTGTTTTTGGCTGTAAAGCAATGGTGCATATTCCGAAGGCTGACCGATCGAAGCTCGATGTAAAATCGAGTGAATGGTCCTTGGTTGCAGCAGCAAAACATCCGTGTATCGCCTGTACAATCCAAAGACAAAGAAAATCATCATCAGTCGCGATGTCGTTTTTATTGAAAATGAGGTAATAGAAAATGGATCATTTAGTACTAATGTTATGTACCACTTATTTCCTTATGCCCATTGTCCTCTATCACAGTAAAGTTTCCGAAATTCGATGAGGAATATGACACACTCTTTCAATTAGATCATCGTTTAGATTGACACACTCTTTCAATTAGATCATCATATTCTCGGAATCCATTGTTTTGATTTCATTCCGGGATTTTAATTATCTCAGATACAAATAAATGTCACGTTCCGGGATTTTAATTATCTCAGATACAAATAAATGTCGCGTTCCGGGGACACTCTGCCTAAAGATCAATATTAGATATGAAAGATTGTATTACTGCAATTATTGCCGGTCATAACTCATAAATCCAATTTGCCTAAACCATAACAATTGACTATTTTCGCGTAAACAATGTCCGACCCAAGTCGATAAAGAAATGTTTATACCAAAGCTTGAATTCGCTAATTTCATCACGATAGCATAGTTAGATTTTAAACTCTGAAATGTAAACATTAAACAATAAGTTGAAGTATAAAAGGAATAGTGTCTAAGCCAGTCTAAGTCAGTAATTGTCCAGAGGTTAAACTGTTAATAAAGAAGAAGTGGTAAACTGTGGTTTTTTTTCCTCAATTGTATAGAGTATGATATTGGAAAAATAGCTGTTAATAGCTAACAGCGTCCAAAGGAGTCGACGGCCCATAACAGGCAAAATATAATTTGGTGTCAGAAGTGGGATAGTTAAAGTTAAAAATTAACTATCCAGTGATCGAACAAGCTCCACGCTAGTATAGCTGGAAAAGGAAAAACACGACCACAACAATCAGGACAGGACTCAGAAGAGACCACGAATAATCGGGTACCGTTAGCAAAACCATCAGAACACAGCAACGCTCCAGTTCTCCAAGGACAGTCAGGCAGTCAAAGAACGTAAGTCGTACAAACGTCTACCTTTTTAAAAGAAGAAGAAGAGCAACAACTAATTAAGATAATTAAACAAAAATTATACATATATACATATAGACATAGATTGTATTTTTGTGCATTATATTGTAAATCTTGAATTTGTTGTGATTTTGTTTGTAATGACGGTACAAGCGAGTTCAAGCCTTATTCAAGACCACGACGATAACAGGTCAGTGGCAAGTGAAGTGTCGGAAGTGTTTCGTGCGGAGATTAATTTGTCAATCCTCCTAAAATTTATTAAGCCATTCAATGGTGATCGCGATAAGTTAAATTCTTACATTACGGGTTGTAATCGCGCCTTCAAGTTGGCATACCCAGAACAATCACCTGTTCTCTTGGATTATGCCATAACGCAACTAGAAGGAAAAGCTGAAATAGCTGTGTCCAACCACACATTTAAAGATTGGGTCGAATTATGCGACTTCCTAAAACTCCTATACGGAGACAAAAAACACTACAATCATTTGTTGATAGAACTGCAACAATGCAGACAAATGCCAAAAGAACCCGTTTCTCAATTCATAGTGAGAATAGAAACTGCCACGAAAAATTTAATTGTTTGCGTCAAACAATTAAATTTTTCTTAGAACTCTCACCGAAGCTATGCAAGTCGCTATTGAGGAAGAAAAATTGGCGAATTTAATAAAATCAAAACCCTCTAACCCGTCCAATTTTCACAGACCGTCAAAATTTTGCAACATTTGTAAACTCAAGAATCATAATACTTCGGAGTGTTTCCGGAGGACTAACCAAAATCCGCTCCATAAAATTAGTATCATAAACGAAAAAGTGTGTAATTATTGCAAAAGGAGTGGTCATGTTATTCAAGAATGTAGGAAACGTGCATATAACAACCAACAAAAAAATTCTCAAGGGAACCAGTATAACACATTTACAAAAATTGCAGCCCATCCAAAAAACGGGGAAGGCTCTCCGAACAGGAATGTTCGGACTATATAAGAAATCCTGAAAGCGGACTAATCACCCATAAAATACTACTTTTAGATAAAGCCCGTCTCCCTTACTTAACTGTAGCCAGTTCGAACTCAAAGACACACACCCTCAAATTTCTCATAGACTCTGGTGCCTCCATTTCAATCATCAAAGGAAAGTCATTGTTTGGCAATACTCTTGTTGACGTGGGCGAACATGCATTTTACAAGGAATATCCGGAACCACTTTAGCCGTAGGTTCGACCAAAGTTAATTTGCAATTTCCACGTAGACATATGCAACATAGATTTCATGTTGTTATACAGGAATCAAACATACCGTTTGATGGTCTTTTAGGATGTGACTTCTTATGTAAATTCAATTGTATAATCGATTTTTCCCAATAGTTGCTATCAGTTAGAAACGAAGTGGTACGAATCGAAATAATAAATTTCAGAGATCTTCCAAACAATCAAAATGCCGAATTTTCAGCAGATTCAGATGAGGATCCACCTCAATTCCTCCCTTCAAATTCTAAACCACACGAGCTACAAAATAATTCATCGAGTCAAAATCAAAATACTATACCTGAATCAACAGGCCAAAATCCAGAACCTCAAAATGTTAATGAAACATTCAAAATCTCAAAAGACTCTACTATCAAAGCTCAATCTATAAGCTTCTTGAAAGTTAATATTAACAATCCCGAAATCGAAGTAGGAATAATCAATCGAAAGGAACTTATTCCCGGAGTATATCTAGGCGAAGCTATCACTACTGTGGATGGCAATAATCAAGCTCTAATTTCAATCCTAAACGTAACCGAAAAAGACGAAATACTAAATCTATCAGGGCTTAATCTTGAACCTATCAACGATATAAATCCATTATTCGAGGAAACCCTAATATCATGCAAAATGATCCTAATAAATCTGAAGAATTCTTAAACCTTTACAATCTCACTATACAATAAACTCAAAGCCCTAGCATATCCAATAATCATCATAAATTGCTAGAACAATCTCTAAGGCTAGATCATTTAAACAACGAAGAAGCTAAATCTATTCTCGAAATCGCAGCCAATTATTCGGATATATTTCATTTAGAAGGCGATCAACTAACTAGCACTAACCTATGTCAACACGAAATCAATCTAACGGATACGCGACCAATATCCGCTAAAACATACAGGTATCCGGAAATACATAAAAATGAAGTTAATGAACAAATAAAAAAAACGCTTGACCAAAACATAATACAGCCGTCAAATAGCCCATGGTCAGCTCCCCTTTGGGTCGTTCCTAAAAAACAAGACGCTTCTGGTAAAATCAAATGGCGAATAGTAATCGACTTCAGAAAATTAAATAATGTAACCGAATCAGATGTTTTCCCTATTCCGAATATCACTGAAATATTGGATCAATTAGGTCACTCCAAATATTTCACTACCCTTGACCTAGCTAGTCACATATACTCATAATGCTGACAAGTACAAAAAAGTGTTGGCTGAGGTGAAACGAGACCTCACTGCAAAAGTGCATCGTACACCAGCAGAGTAGCAGACATAGCGTCAGCAATTTCGATTGATAAAAGCATTTAGGTATGTGCGGCGCGTCCCCAGTTCTTGATCACACGCGATAAAACTTTGACCGCTGTACGAATTAAACACGAATAAAATATCTCCACGCTAAGTTGAATATTCTTTGTTTTATTTTAATTTTAAATAATTTTTTTTTTGATTCGCTAAGAACGAAGAAACATCACTAGCTAGTGGATTCCATCAAATAAATATGAGACCAGAAGACCGATCTAAAACTGCTTTCACCACACCCCTTGGTCATTACGAATATGTAAGAATGCCATTTGGACTTAAAAATGCTCCAGCAACATTTCAACGCCTTATGAACACAGTACTGTCAGGTCTACAAGGTATCCAATGTTTCGTTTACCTTGACGACATCGTCATTTATGCCAGTTCCATCCGAGATGACGAAATGAAGTTGATAAACGTCTTCGAAAGAACTAGAACCCTTGAAATGTGAATTTATGCGACATGAAGTCGTGTACTTAGGTCATGTTATTTCTGGAAAAGGAGTTCTACCCAACCCCGAAAAAGTCAAAGCAGTGCAAGAATTTCCGATCCCCAAAAATCCAAAGACTATAAAATTATTTTTAGGACTATGCGGATACTACAGAAGGTTTATTCAAAATTTCTCCAAACTCACTAAGCCACTTACTAAATTGTTACGCAAAGAAGTCAATTTCGAATGGTCAGAGAAACAAAATAAAGTCTTCGAAGAACTAAAACTGAAACTTATTTCAGCCCCAATCCTACAGTACCCCAATTTTACAAAAGAGTTCATATTAACTACAGACGCATCCAATTATGCAATCGGTGCAGTTTTAAGTCAAATGGGTGATAAAAAAATAGACTTACCTATTTCTTACGCAAGTCGTACGCTAAACAGAGCTGAATCAAATTACTGCACGACGGAAAGAGAACTCTTAACAATCGTCTGGGCTGTCCAAACTTTTCGACCCTACCTATATGGTAGAAAATTTAAAATTGTAACCGACCATCGACCTCTAATATGGCTACAAAATTGCAAAGACCCAGGCAGCAAATTAATAAGATGGCGACTGAAACTCGAAGAATTTGATTATGAAATAAAATACAAGCAGGGTAGAGTAAATGCTAACGCCGATGCTTTATCCCGAATAGAACCAACTTCAGCTGAAATTCCCATATATATTCTTCAAGCTCAATTAGACGATACATTTCAAGATTACGTAAAATTCTACTATAACTCTATGACCCCGACTATATTTGATTATAATGATATAGACAGTGCCATTGACACAACTAAGACAACAGTAGCATATCTAACAGCGATAGATAAAGATGAACAAAACCCACACACTACTCTATTTTTAGACAGAAGTTTAAATAAAGAAAGCATTCTAAGTAAGACCTATGCACTATACGATATAGAAACGTCACGGACGATCTATAAACAGACAATATATCATTGTTTCTTAAAGCATTCATTCTTCGAAAAACCCTCATACCAAGACTTCTTCCGGTGCATCCTAAATCTTAAGAAGACCTTAGTCAAAGACAAAGTCAGCGAAATTGTCATTCCAAATCCTGTTGATTCCTTCAACCAGTTCAATTACAACAAACTACAAGACATAATCCAATTCATATTCCGCAATGAAAAAATAAAGATTAACATTTTTCATAACAAAATAATTACCCCAGCGGAAGACCAAATCACCAATATTCTCAAGCAATTTCATGACTCCCCAGCAGCAGGACATAACGGCTTCCATAAAACATATAACAAAGTCAAGCAGTATTACAGATGGAAAAACATGAAAAAGAATATAAAAGCCTATATTAAAAATTGTTCTTCCTGTCAACTTAACAAAACTTCTCGCAAACTAACCAAAGCTCCTATGGAAATAACCTGTACTGCAAGTGCCCCACTCGAAAAGATCAGCTTGGACATCGTTGGACCATTGCCTATTACCGAACATGGTAATCGGTTCAGCCTTACCCTCCAAGATAATATTACGAAATTCTCAGATGCTTATCCCATTGAAAATCACGAAGCCAAAACTGTAGCAAATAAATTACTCCAATTTATTACACGATTCGGAATTCCAAAGCACATACTCACTGATCAAGGCTCAGATTTCACTTCTATCTTGATGAAAGAAGTGTCTAAACTTTTCCGTATCAAACTTTTGCATACGACGGTTTATCATCCTCAATCCAATGGCGCACTTGAAAGGTCTCACTCAACTTTAAAAGATTACCTTAAACACTACATCAATAGCCAACAAAACGACTGGGACGAATATGTACCATTAGCCATGTTTGCATATAATACGGCAATCCATACAACCACAAAATACACACCACATGAGCTCATTTTCGGAACAAAGCCTGTTCTACCAAGCGCTATAACAAGTACACCCGAGTTCAGATATACATATGAATCATACGTCGACCAGCTTAAATATAAACTGAATAAGTCTTTCGAAATAGCGAAACAGAACATAAACAATTCTAAAGAAACAAGTAAAACATACTACGATAAAAAAATCCACAACCCAAAGTATCAAGAAGGAGACTACGTTCTAATGAAAAACAATGCTTCTAAACCAGGTATTACCAAAAAGCTGTCACCAAACTGGAAAGGTCCATACAAAGTAACCGAAATTTGTGATAATAACAAAAACATCATCATTAAACTAAAAAACAACAAGCATCTGAAAGTTCACACAAATCAACTAAAACCCACCTCTCTTACAGGATGATCTTTATAGCTAAACTTTGGTACTTTTGCATCTGCATTCTTCAAACCCAAGGAGACACGGTATCGGTATACGAACTTCAGAAAATAGATAGTGGAAGTGGCTTATTTTACGAACACATAGGGACTACCAGATTTTACTCAGAATATTTTAAAATAGTAACTCATATAGACATACAATCATAGAGCGAAAGATTAAAATTAATTAAAAGAATTGCCAAACAATCCTTCAATTTGTGCGAAAAAATTGCACAAGATCATGTCAAATTCTTCTGCACCCAGAATACTAATATATTCAACATGAAAATGCCTAAAATTATCAGCAAAGAGGAATCGGTTAGATTAATGGTAGGAAACCCCAAATTCCGACGAGGAATTCTAAATATAGTAGGTTCAGTATCTAAATTTCTGTTTGGAACAATAGATTCAAACGATGCTGAATATTATGACCAAGTCATAAATAAAGTAGAAGGGGACGAATCAGAAATTCAATTATTAATAAAAGATCAAATAAATGTAGTGAAAATAACCATAACTAACTTTAATAATACAATTTCTCAACTAAAAATCTCAGAAAAAGAATTAAACCATAACATTGATAAATTCAATGCATTTCTCAAAGATCAAAACGAACTCAATTCTGAAGTCGACTTAAGTCAGGAAATAATCGAGCACATTAGCATTTAAACATTTCTCATAAATGAAATTGATACCAGATTGGAAGAAATAATCGACGTTATCATGTCAGCCAGGAAAAAACTCTATTCATCCTAGTCTTATAAGTCTAAAAAGCTAATCGAGGAACTTACAAAATTCAAGCAGCATCTAACAAACGGACACAATTATGCCGTTAAGCCTGAAATCAGCAACATCAACCAACTTCTAGATGTAGTCAGGACACAATATTCATTCAAAAATCAACGTATGATCTTCGTTTTATCTGTTCCTTTGGTAGATAATTCAGATTTCAATCTTTATCACCTAATACCATTACCAATCCCTCACGGAGAACAGCATACTTATGCTTATCCAAGTTTCAAGTACCTTGCAATTTCAACAAACAAATTACAATACGCCCAATTCCAAAGTCTCAGAGCTCCATTACGTTAGAACAAAACTAGGAGTGGATTTCGATCCTCAATAGGAAATCTTAACTACGACGAATCCTGAATTAAAAATATGGAATTCGTCTTCTTTAAGGGGGGTGTTGTTATGTACCACTTATTCCTTATGCCCATTGTCCTCTATCACAGTAAAGTTTCCGTAATTCGATGAGGAATATGACACACTCTTTCAATTACATCATCATATTCTCGGAATCCATTGTTTTGATTTCATTCCGGGATTTTAATTATCTCAGATACAAATAAATGTCACGTTTCGGGATTTTAATTATCTCAGATACAAATAAATGTCGCGTTGCGGGGACACTCTGCTAAAGATCAATATTATATATGAAAGATTGTATTACTGCAATTATTGCCGGTCATAACTCATAAATCCAATTTGCCTAAACCATAACAATTGACTATTTTCGCGTAAACAATGTCCGACCCAAGTCGATAAAGAAATGTTTATACCAAAGCTTGAATTCGCTAATTTCATCACGATAGCATAATTAGATTTTAAACTCTGAAATGTAAACATTAAACAATAAGTTGAAGTATAAAAGGAATAGTGTCTAAGCCAGTCTAAGTCAGTAATTGTCCAGAGGTTAAACTGTTAATAAAGAAGAAGTGGTAAACTGTGGTTTTTTTCCTCAATCGTATAGAGTATGATATTGGAAAAATAGCTGTTAATAGCTAACAGCGTCCAAAGACTCGGCGGCACATAACACTAATCGCTGTTTTATCGTTATCAGTCAATTTAGTCGGCAACGATATATGGTGTGACATTGACAATTCAACGGAACTGTCAATGAAGAATGAATCACTCACTGAAGAACCGGCATCACTGGATGTTGGAAATACATTGGAATCGTCAAATGAGTTCTAAAGTGCCGATGACACAATGTATGAGCCCGAAACAGATTTGGGCGCCACCATGTTAGGTGGACTGCGTCAATCGGAACGAATTGCCAGTCAACCAAAGACACAATATACATCACCACGTTATTCATTTTGTGTAAACGCAACTCCAACACAAGAGCCAACAACGTTTGAGCAGGCTGTGTCGCGATCGGATGCCCACCTGTGGAAGATGGCAATGGAGG